>CM076569.1:443818028-444071463 GCA_034641835.2 Pinus albicaulis
TACTTTATATGCGTTTTCTTTTGATGTGGGCCATGAGATCGATATTCATCCAGTGTACAGCCACGGGCAAGTGTTTGGACCTATGTTGTTGTCATATTCAGCCATTTGCTATCCATTAGTAGATGTGTTGGATCTTGTACATTGCTTGCCATGTGATTTTCTGAGGTTGCAGTGGATGAGACTGCACTATGGTTTGTTTTGGGCCAGCTTGTTCTTCACTGATGGAGGAACCTTCTATGGAGGATTGTTTTTCACTTTGCCATTGGAGGGCAATGATTTTGCAGCCCAAGATCAGACTTTCAGTCCGCCTTCATTACCGGAGCTTGAGGTGGGAGGAGATTTTCAGGAGTTGCCTTGTCGGGAGGTGGCTCATTTGGTTTGGATGATTGCTTGGGGATGGAGGATCCACATGAGAGAGATGTTCCCCACTTCATGCCTTGAGTGGAGAGAGATGATGAGCTGGTACACAGTCGATGGGACAACTTACACATTCATAGATGCAGAACAACAGCAGTCATGGTCTTTAGTCATAGCCAGAGGCAGTGAGCAGTCCGAGTCATGGGACTTGGGCTATTATTGGCCACAGTGGCGATGGGATCCGGGAGGACTATTGATTGGCCGGTACCATGAGAGGCCAGTTTGGGATCCTGGCATTAAGGTATCCCTTCATATCAGGGTGATGCAGGAGACAGAGAGGTTTCAGTGGGACCCAGGCACATTTTGCAGTATCGGCAGGGAGCATCAGCTAGAGAGTAGGCTTGTTCAAGCATTGCTGGAGAACAAGCAATTTTTGCCGGATGAGGATGCCACTTGGGAGAGCGAGCCGACTTTACAGCATCCATCACTTCAGTTGCTTGAGGACAAGCAACGTTTTGCCGGGGGAGACTGTAATATTCCCAATTAGCTTTGCTAATTGGAATATTCCATTTTTGTTTAATTTTGCCGCTTTAGTTGGAAATAATAAATAAAGTGAGAAATAAGAGGGGTCACCTCACTTTAGTCACCTCACTTTATAAAATAAAGTGTTTTCCTAGTTGATTAACGTTATAACTTAAAAAGGGGGCCTTGGGGGTCCACACGTATATGATGGGAGGCCTCACGCTGACCCAAGGGTAACTGCAAGGTGAAGGACGCAGTTAAGGTTTTGGAGGGAGTTTAGCATTATAAAAGGAGGGGTTCTCACCTCATTTGGACATGCATATTTTGATATTGATATTGAGAGCTAGACTTTGTCTGCTTCAGCACGCCGGTTGTTTAGTCGGTCTGCAGCACTGTTTAGTGCACGAGTGTCTCCGGTCGGAGATCTCACCCTTAGCCTCTGGGGACTTCGAGTGCCTGCCCTGGTAAGGTTATTTCTGGTTTCACCCTTAGCTTCGGGGGACTTCGAGTGCCCGCCCTAGTAAGGTTTTGTTCTGAGTTCACCTTTCAGTTTCAGTAGCAGAGTAGCAGCAGTTTCTGGTGCAGTTTTGGAGAAGGAGGAGCCCTCTTGTGGCTGCGCAGTTCAGAGGAGGAAGGACGCTGTTTCAGGAGCAGAGAAAACGCCGATTAGCCTTGAAAGTGAGGACGCTGTCCAGTTCTGAAGAGGAGGACGCAGATCTGAGGGTTACAGTGATAGATCCAGCCTTGGTGATGATAGATCTGAGCAGATAATTGCCGATCTAGTTTGGTATGGTGCAGATCTGGAAGTATAGCATTAGATCCAGCTTGGGAGATTGCAGATCTGAGGAGATATTGGCAGATCCAGCCTAGATCTGAAGAGATAACATCAGATCCAACCTTTGAGGTTGCAGATCTGAGGAGATATTGGCAGATCTAGCATAGATCTGAGGAGATAGCAGTAGATCTGATATAGGAGGACGCAGATCTGGAGGGATAGGACGCAGATCTGGAGTGGAGGCTTCAGATCCAGCAGATCTGAGCATATAGGACGCTGATTCATCTAGGAGGACGCTGATCTGATGAGCAGGAGCATGTGTGTGGGTTTTGGCAGCGTTTTTCAGTATTTTCAGCCCTGAGGAGTTTGGTTATCTTATCTGGAGGATTTGCAGGAGGATTCAGCCCTTTTCTCAGCATATTTCTTGAGCTTCTGTGCCTTTCCTGGAGGCCCAGCGTTTTTGTAGGAGGAGGGTTTCTGGGGGCGATTTTCGGAGGTGGTCCGTTTGGTAAATGGTTTCTGGGTTTTGTCCGGAGCAGCGCATAGGTGATCTGTATTCCGATCTATTCCGGCAAGGGGATCAGCCCATAGCTTCGCTTCCTTCCAAACAGCAAAGCAGACGGCTAGCTTCTTTCAAGCACTGGTGCGTCATGTACTCATTTCCTATTTTTCTGAGAGGATTCTGTACTTGCCTTGAGCAAGGATAGGTGCACTTACTCTGATTATCTTGTACTCCTTTCTATGTACTTTCAGATTAATAAAATGGCTCAGTTTTCTGGCATTCTATGTGTACTGGTTCCATGATCTGGTTCAACATTGTATTTTCTATATCTGTCTAGCATATTTCTGTTTATTACTGGGTATTTCCCTTTGGGGATATTACATCCTTTTAGCATTTGTTGTTAATAGTTTTTCCTATTTCCATCTAGTTTATAATTTATTGTTTTCTTGCACTAAATTGGTGAAAATTGTAGGGTTTGGTCACTGGAAAACACAATACGAAGGGTGTTGAAGTGGATGATACCATTGAGGTGAATCTTATAGATGTGCCAAGCAAGCATGAAGTCCCTGAAGTTGATGTAGAAAAGGATACTAGAAAAGATGAGGATGTGAACAAGTTTGAAAAGGAAAAAAATGCCAATAAGAATGACGAGGTGACATACTTATTGTTCATAGTTTTTCTTATTTCCATCTAGTTTATAATTTATTGTTTTCTTGCACTAAATTGGTGAAAATTGTAGGGTTTGGTCACTGGAAAACACAATACTAAGGAAGTTCAAGTGGCTGATATGCTTGAGGTGAATCTTATAGATGGGCAAAGCAAGTATGAAGTTCTTGAAATTGATGTAGGAAAGGATACTAGAAAATATGAGGATGTGAACAAGTTTGAAAAGGAAGAAAATGCCAATAAGGATGACGAGGTAACATACTTATCTTTCATAATTTTTCTTATTTCTATTTGGTTTATAATCTATTGTTTTCTTGGACTAAATTGGTGAAAATTGTAGGGTTTGGTCAATGGAAAACACAATAAAAGGGGAGTTGAAGTGGCTGATACCCCTGAGGTGAATCTTATAGATGAGCCAAGCAAGCGTGAAGTTCCTGAAGTTAATGTAGAAAAGGATACTAGAAAAGATGAGGATGTAAACAAGTTTGAAAAGGAAGCCAATAAAGATGACGAGGTAACGTACTTACTGTTCATGGTTTTTCATATTTCTATTTAGTTTATAGTTTATTATTTTCTTGGACTAAATTGGTGAAAATTGTAGGGTTTTGTCACTGGAAAACACAATACGAAGGGTGCTCTAGTGGCTGATACCCCTGAGGTGAATCTTATAGATAAGCCAAGCAAGCTTGAAGTTCCTGAAGTGGATGTAGAAAAGGATACTAGAAAAGCTGAGGATGTAAACAAGTTTGAAAAGGAACAAATTGCTAATAAAGATGACAAGGTAAGATACTAATTGTTCATAGTTTTTCTTATTTCTATTTAGCTTATAATTTAGTGTTTTCTTGGACTAAAGTGCTGAACATTGTAGGGTTTGGTTACTGTAAAACACAATACGAAGGGAGTTGAAGTGGCTGATAGGCCCGAGGTGAATTTTATAGATGAGCCAAGCAAGCATGAAGTTCCTGAAGGAAGGATCTAGAAAAGAATACCAGTTCATGAGGATGAACAAGTTTGAAAAGGAAGAAAATGCCAATAAGGATGACGAGGTAACATACTTATCTTTCATAACTTTCTTTATTTCTATTTGGTTTATAATCTATTGTTTTCTTTGGACTAAATTGGTGAAAATTGTAGGGGTCGGTCAATGGAAACACAATAAAAGGGGAGTTGAAGTGGCTTGAGACTCCCGAGGTGAATCTTATAGATGAGCCAAGCAAGCGTGAAGTTCCCGGGTTGATGTAGAAAAGGATACTAGAAAAGATGAGGACGTAAACAAGTTTGAAAAGGAAGTCAATAAAGACACGAGGTAATGTACTTATCAAGCTCATGTTTTTTCATATTTCTATTTAGTTTATAGTTTATTATTCTCTTGGACTAAATTGGTGAAAATTGTAGGGTTTTGTCACTGGAAAACACAATACGAAGGGTGTTCTAGTGGCTGATACCCCTGAGGTGAATCTTATAGATAAGCCAAGCAAGCTTGAAGTTCCTGAAGTGGATGTAGAAAAGGATACTAGAAAAGCTGAGGATGTAAACAAGTTTGAAAAGGAAAAAATTGCCAATAAAGATGACGAGGTAAGATACTAATTGTTCATAGTTTTTCTTATTTCTATTTAGCTTATAATTTAGTGTTTTCTTGGACTAAAGTGCTGAACATTGTAGGGTTTGGTTACTGTAAAACACAATACGAAGGGAGTTGAAGTGGCTGATAGGCCCGAGGTGAATTTTATAGATGAGCCAAGCAAGCATGAAGTTCCTGAAGTTGATCTAGAAAAGAATACTAGAAATGATGAGGATGTGAACAAGTTTGAAAAGGAAGAAAATGCCAATAAGGATGACGAGGTAACATACTTATCTTTCATAACTTTCTTATTTCTATTTGGTTTATAATCTATTGTTTTCTTGGACTAAATTGGTGAAAATTGTAGGGTTTGGTCAATGGAAAACACAATAAAAGGGGAGTTGAAGTGGCTGATACCCCTGAGGTGAATCTTATAGATGAGCCAAGCAAGCGTGAAGTTCCTGAAGTTGATGTAGAAAAGGATACTAGAAAAGATGAGGATGTAAACAAGTTTGAAAAGGAAGCCAATAAAGATGACGAGGTAATGTACTTACTGTTCATGGTTTTTCATATTTCTATTTAGTTTATAGTTTATTATTCTCTTGGACTAAATTGGTGAAAATTGTAGGGTTTTGTCACTGGAAAACACAATACGAAGGGTGTTCTAGTGTCTGATACCCCTGAGGTGAATCTTATAGATAAGCCAAGCAAGCTTGAAGTTCCTGAAGTGGATGTAGAAAAGGATACTAGAAAAGCTGAGGATGTAAACAAGTTTGAAAAGGAAAAAATTGCCAATAAAGATGACGAGGTAAGATACTAATTGTTCATAGTTTTTCTGATTTCTATTTAGTTTATAATTTAGTGTTTTCTTGGACTAAAGTGCTGAACATTGTAGGGTTTGGTTACTGTAAAACACAATACGAAGGGAGTTGAAGTGGCTGATAGGCCCGAGGTGAATTTTATAGATGAGCCAAGCAAGCATGAAGTTCCTGAAGTTGATCTAGAAAAGAATACTAGAAAATATGAGGATGTAAACGAGTTTGAAAAGGAAGCCAATAAAGATGACGAGGTAACGTACTTACTGTTCATGGTTTTTCATATTTCTATTTAGTTTATAGTTTATTATTTTCTTGGACTAAATTGGTGAAAATTGTAGGGTTTTGTCACTGGAAAACACAATACGAAGGGTGTTCTAGTGGCTGATACCCCTGAGGTGAATCTTATAGACAAGCCAAGCAAGCTTGAAGTTCCTGAAGTGGATGTAGAAAAGGATACTAGAAAAGTTGAGGATGTAAACAAGTTTGAAAAGGAACAAATTGCCAATAAAGATGACGAGGTAAGATACTAATTATTCATAGTTTTTCTTATTTCTATTTAGCTTATAATTTAGTGTTTTCTTGGACTAAAGTGCTGAACATTGTAGGGTTTGGTTACTGTAAAACACAATACGAAGGGAGTTGAAGTGGCTGATAGGCCCGAGGTGAATTTTATAGATGAGCCAAGCAAGCATGAAGTTCCTGAAGTTGATCTAGAAAAGAATACTAGAAAAGATGAGGATGTGAACAAGTTTGAAAAGGAAGAAAATCTGAATAAGGATGACGAGGTAACATACTTATTAGATATAACTTTTCTGAATATTTATAAATAGAGGAGGGCATGACTCCAAACATGTTCGAAATCCACACAATTAGGAACCTGATTTGGATTAAGCTCACATCAAAAAAAGTTTCTACCTCTTACTCTTTTTCTATGAGACAAATGCCTGGACTGCTAAATTTCCTATTGTTTAACTGGAATACTGTTGTACATTCTTTGCATTCTAATCTAATTCTATTGATGAAATTACTGAATTTTTTCAGTAAAATTTTGGCATGTTGATAAGATTATAAATTCATTATTTTTGTTTAAAAATTGCTCAGAATTTCAGGGTTTCTGTCATGCGCCTAGCATTTTGTGCCAAAGACTGCCAAAAACAGACACAAAAAACCATCTGAATTTTTTTCGGGGGATCCACCCCCAAACTCCTGAAAGCGGGATACTAGGTAAGTTATCATGCCAATGTCAGCACGCAACCCTATTCTCAATTTAAATATATTATCCCAGGATTGCTAAAGCTAGGCAATGGAGGTTAAAGGTGAAATGAAGAGTTTGCTCGAGCAAAACATTAATTGCAACATAATAAAATAGGGTGGTGGAGGACTAAGACTATTACCAATCCATATTGGGAAAATGGAGCTGTTGCTGCCTGATTCCACACATAAGGTTAGCTTGGAGAAAATTGCTAACTCCACTTGATGTGGCCTTGGGGGAAAGCTAAGAGTTGTGGCTGTCACCAAATTCCCAACTCCTCCGTGTAGGCTCTCTCCTAGATGACGCCAAGGGGGGTAGACCCTAAAGAATGTCTAAGGCTTGGTTAGTGATTCTAAACAAGTTCTAGGAGATTAAAAGATTAGTTAATTACGGGACACATCAATCATCAAATTATATGTAACTACTTCCACAAGTTAATGATATAACCATGAGCAAGTAAAGGAAATAGATAATCAATGATATCACAAGAGAATCTTTGCAAGAATAAAATAAATAGACCAGTGCCAAATGTCAACTTGCAAGATAATAAGTGCTCAAGGAATGCTACCCCAAATCAACACTCCCTCTTAGCGAGGAATTTGCTCTAACAATATGCCCTGCTACATACTGTTCTGACTCTGAAGCATCTCCATTTGCGCTGCTGATGTCTTACAATGTTGTCCACCAACTCTGCGCAAATGTTGCATTTGCACTGCTGCTGACACTGCCACTGTCAACACTGCATTTGTACTGCAACTCGCTCTGAATTTTTCATCTGTGTTGCTACTCACTCTGCCACTGCCAGTTGCTACTGCAATGCAACATAGTTGCTTTCTGCAATTGAAAAATATCCAAAATTGGACAAGTATACTGCATCTCGGTTATGAATATCTGACTGCTGCTAGCCTCTATGCTGCCTCTCTGAAGTTGCTGCATTGCGTCCCTCTGCGCTGCTAACCACTGCATTGTCACTTCAACACTCCTCTGCACCAACTAATACTAGTCCATCTTGCTACATCTGTTTTGGGCTCCCGTAGCAAGGTGATGATCTGAGAGGTGGACTCCTCAAGGATTCTGCCCATCTTGTAGATCTCTGGGTCTACAACTCCAAATCAGCCCACCTCCCTCCTAGAGGTATATGAGCAATCGTCGAAAATAACCCAACAAATTTCAATAATTGTTGAGAAAAAAATAGAAGAAAATAATGGCCACAATTTTTTTTTTTTTTCAAAAAAATATTAGAAATCTGAATTATGTATTAAAACACTAGGGTTTTAAAATTTCTAGGGAAAAAAAGAATATATTTTTGAAGAAAAATAGAACATTAATGGTTGAAAAAAATACCTTGAATTTCCGTCTTAATTTTCTAAAGAAAATCAGCTCCAAAATCCTCCAAAATCAGCTTTGCAGCAGACCCTACAAATCTGCGTAAAAACACTAGGGTTTTTATCTGTTTTTGATAAACAAAAACTGATTTTTGGAGAAAAATGGAACAAAAAAATGGCAAAAAATTCCTTGATTTACCCTCTAAATTTTTTAGAGAAAAGCAGCTCCAAAATCCTCTGAAATCAGCTATGTAGCAACCCCAAAAAAAAATAAAAAAAATTCTTCCACCAGCTCCGAAAACCACTAAAGAAAACCCAAACCCAAAGATCTCTGGGAAAAAAAATCTTTGAAGTAGCTCGAAAATATGCCAACCCAACAACTCTCCAAGACTCTAAAATTTGCAAAAAATCTCCCTTAGAACAACCTTGCAAAAAACTCTCTGAATTCTCCTCACTGAACTCAACTAAAGAATTGCAAGAGACTCAAATGAATAGTGTGAGAGAAAAAGAGAGTGTGGGGTTGTTTAAATAGCTTTAGCGGGCTAGGGTAGGTTATAAATTAGGGAAATAAATTAAAAAATAAAGAATAAAAAAAATGATTTTTTTAAAGCCCAATCCGTGTGATTGCAAGCTTTGTGAACTAGCCAAACCGGCCTTCGAACCGAAACAGACCGGTTTTTCCCCCAAACCGGTCGGACTGGTCAGTTCCTCTGATTCCTGTCCAATTCCAATAACATGGTTGCAAACATGGCGAAATCTTCCTCCAACCTGAAAGACAACTTGTCTATCTTTGCAGACGTTGCTGCTTGGTCTTGCTTCTCCTGCTTGTCCTTCTTCCTGAGAGGACACTAAGCATTGTAGTGGTCAATCTCGCCACACTTTGGAGCACTTGAACTTAGATAGGTCCTTTTTCTTCTTCTTCTCCCCATGTCCCTGACTGGGACCCTTCGATGCTAAGGCCACATTCTCTTCCTTCTTCTCACCCTTCACGCCCTTGCTGCTGCTTCTGTTGATGGTGCTCTTCGATAGATCTCACCTCAATTCCTCCTGCTGTAGGTGAGACCACATCCTGTCCCACCTAGGCAATGTGTCTCTGCCCAAGATACTTTAGACAAACACTTGCCACTCCTCTGAGACACTGTTGAATGCCAATTGCACAAGCTCTGTCGATTGAGGTGCCTCCCTAATGACTGCAAGATGATCAAGGACCTCCTGAATGCTGGTGAGGAAGGAATCTATGCCTTCACCCTTTTGCGTCCTAATGCTCCTCTACTTTCCTTGCAGGAACATCTTCCGCTACTTGGAAGTGTTCTGATATAGTTGGATGAGAGTGTCCCACATCTCCTTGGCAGTATCTTTGCCAGATATATGTGAGTCTACATGGTCCCGGACTCCATCAAGGATCAACCTCTTTGCCTTTGCCATCTGCTTCATGTACTCCTTCAGTGGATCTACATCCTGGGGTACTACTACCAAATTATCTACATAGGCTTTAAGGCCATATTCATCTAGCAAGAAGGACATCCTAGCCTTCCATATGACAAAGTTGGAGGCTCCCTCCAACCTATCTTGATCTCTAAGCCTAACTATGGCCATCTCTGAATCTGGTCGAAAATCTCCCTCTTTCTCGCTACTCGGCTGAGGAGTCTACTATACGCACTCCCTTCTCGAGTGAGAAATTATGCTCATAGCTCCTGCCAATTTGCAACTGGAAAATCAGATTTCTAAAACTTGAAACCCCCTAAGAGAAATTGTCTCTCTATGTGTGCCTTTTTCTTCTACTCGATGTTGATTTTGCTACTGCAAACAGCTGCAAAACCCTTCTGCGCCCAAACAAGGAATTTTCTTAGCGAAAGTACTGGACTGCTGCTGCCTCTGCATGTTGGAATCACTGAGTCTAACAAGCCAAATTTTTCTTCCAACCTGCATTGAAAAAATCGATTTTCCCTGCAATTCGTACTGCCTAGCTTAGGCTCTGCGCAACCTCCAGAAATTCGTCCTGGTGCTCACTCTGACCAACGAATTTCTACATCCGCTTCTAAACTTCCCTGTTTAATCAAAATCTCTTTGATACCATGCGAAAGTTTCTAATCTATTTTGTTTTGTTTGTCAAATTGTATGTGATCCTCCAGGATTGACATGTGGCTTGAGAAATCGCGACCTAGGGGCATCTAATCCGTCAAATTCACCCAGGGATCGCACCCGGCCTGGGCCACACCAGCCGTAAGTTGACTGGATTTTTAGCAGGTCTCCTCCCCCTAGCACAGGCGTAACAACGTCTGTGAGGTTTGATCTTGGGTCGCCTTGCTGACAAGGCTCATCCTTAATCGATAGTGCTAGTGGGACTTGACGAAAATTTCAACTCTATTGCAACCACTGGAAATTATTCTTCTAATTGTAAATTAATTAACAATTTATTTTCCCACAGAAATAACAAATAATTTGTGAAAATTTCAATCGAGAAAAATACTTCTGCAGTGATAGATTTATTTCTCCTACTTATTATTTCCAATAAGCTATTTACATAATTCTTCTAGTAAATTTCGAAATAAATGCTACTGCAACATTCACTCAAGTATATGCAGAGAAAGGAACATTAAGAAATACAAGCATAAGAATCAATCACATATACACACTTATTTTTGGACAATTGTCCCCGGAAAAACCCAATGCAGGAAAACCGGTGCAACAGATGAGGGTTTATATATTATTCTTCAGCAATGAAATTCTTTACAAGGAAATGACTGGCAAACTTCTTTAGAAAACACCTGAGATAAATTATCTGGAACCCTCTGGAGAATTTCTGACACTCGGAAGACCCATAGCTTCCCCCTACGTCCCTCTGTGTCTCTCTACGCAGTGCCTGCATCAGACTGCATCACTCTGCATGGGTTCTATGCGCTGGCTTCTCCTTTTGCGTCCTCCTCTCCTTGACCTTTATCACTGCTGAATCCCTCTGCTTCTTTTGCCCTGCAACTCTCACTCTGAAATCAAATTCTATTCCTTCAGAATCGACTTCCTTCGGGTCACTGAGTGTATGTCTGACTTGATTTTCAAATGACCCTCAAGCCTTCTTTTATAATCTTCTCATTGACGAATCAACGACCCAGATTAGAAGTCTAATCAATGGCCAAGATTAAAACTTGACTTGATCTTCGTTCTCTAGAAGATTCACACTCTGTTTTATTAATACCCATTAATTATTTAATTTCTCTAAGTTTAGACTTAGGGTCTCCAATAAAATAATTAATTATTTTAATAAAACATAAACTGAGTGGAATTTCCACAAACGGTTTCTGGGTTTTTTGGAATACTGATGTCCAAGCCTCCTTACAAATTTTTAGACTTGGAACACTTTCTGATGCTACAAAAATCAACACTGCCTCAACGCTGCCTCTTAGCAAGGAAAGTGTTCTAGCAAAATGCCTATTGCATGCTGCTCTGTCTTGAAGCATCCTCTGCGTTGTTGATGCCTGGTTGTTGCCCCTCATCTGCTGCACTGCTACCCATGACACTGTCACTGTCACTGCCTCATCTGTACTGCAGCTCCCTCTGAATCCTGAGCCTATCCATTCCTGCTACTGAAATGGATTCTTGATCATCCCCATCTTTTCTTTGAAATAAACAAACTTAGTCTTCCCCAGAGATTTCGTGAGGATATCTGCCACTTGTTACCCTGTAGGAGTGTACTCCAATTGTACAGCGCCCGTTTGGACACAATCTCTGATGAAATGACATCTGATGTCAATGTCCTTCGACCGATCATGAAACACAAGATTCTCAGAGAGCTTGATGCAACTCTGATTATCATATAGAATGCTGGTCGCTTCCATATTCTCCTTGAGTAAGTTCACAAGCAATTTTCGAAGCCATATGGCCTCACACAAGCCGCGCTTGCTGCCATATATTCAGTTTCTGCGGAGCTCAAAGCCACGGATTTTTGTTTTCTGCTGCACCAGGAGGTCATTCCTGATCCAACATTGAAATAGTACCCATCGGTAATTTTCCGATCTACTGGGCTCCCAACCCAATCTGCGTTAGTGAACCCACTCAACCTGATGTCATTGCCTCTGGTGTATTTCAGTCCAAGGTTGATTGTTCCTTGTAGATATCTAGAACATGTTTGGCTGCCGCCTAATGAGCCCTCCTTAGTTCCACCATGAACTGGTTGAGGGTATTAACAACATAACAGATGTTTGGTCTTGTGTTTACTAGATACATCAAAGAACCTATGAGCTGCCTATACAAGGTAGGATCAGCCTCATCATCTTCGAACGTGTCAATTTTCTTCCAGTTGGTAATCATTGGAGTAGCCATGGGTCTACAGTCCTCCATCTGAAATCTATTCAGAACTTCTGTAGTATATCTTCCTTGACCAAGGAAGATTTCACCCTTCTGCTGTCAAACTTTCAACCCCAGAAAATAATGCATCAGCCCTAGATCCTTTATGTCGAATTCTGCAGCTAAATTCTCCTTGCAGTCCTTGATGAGCCTAGATGATCCTGTTAGAAATAGATCATCTACATACAACACTGGTATCAGAATCTCATCCCCTACTCTCAGATAGTAGAGATTGGGATCTGTGTCACTCTTGACAAATCCCATTTTCTGCAAGTAGCTGTCAATTTGACCATACCAAGCTCTAGGGGCTTGCTTCAGTCCATACAAGTCTCTCTTGATCCTGCACACATGAGTTTTCTGCTCATGCGTCTCAAAGCCCTCTGGTTGTTCAATATATACTTCTTCTATCATCCCATTCAAGAATGCAGTCTTGACGTCCATCTGGTGAATCTCCCATCCCATCTGCGCAGTAAGGGATGTCACGGATCTAATAGAAGTATATCGGGCTACTGGGGTGAAGTTCTCTTCATAATTTATCCCTTCCTTCTGAGCGTACCCCTTAGCCACAAACCTGGCTTTAAATATCTCGATGCTGCCATTTGCAACATATTTGATCTTGTAGATCCATCTCAAACCTACAACTGATCTGTCTTGAGGCCTGGGAACCACTTCCCAGATATCATTCATCATGATAGAGCTGTATTCCTCCACCATTGCTTCGACCCATACCTGGTGTTGAGTTGCCTCTCGTAAACTAGAGGGTTCTCCAACCTGCGCTACCAAATCTTGGGACCTTTCAGGTTTCCTGTGCTGCCTCTTCTCATTTTTGGGGGGCTCCGACAAGCTCTTCAGCGTCCCTCGGAATTTGTCGTAATTCCTTGCTTGTTCAACCACTGGTAGTGGGTGGATCCACCTGCTCTCCATTCTGCAATTCCTCGGGAGATGTATCCCTTAGATCCCCATGCGTTGGAGAGGCACTCGTATTACCCTCCGTAGGTCGTTGTGGTTAGACCAGCGAATCCTCCTCAGACTTTGTAGCAGATGGCATCTCCCAGGATTTCATGAAGGCCCTTTCCTCCATGAACTTCTGTAATATTCCGTTTCGGGGATATCCCTAAAACACCAACAAACTCCAACCAGAGATGGGACTGGGAGGGCGTTTACCAAATATTTCACCTCTGTGAAGAGAGTGAGATCTGGAGGCTACCTAGCCCTTTCCAGACTCTGTCTAAGAGTATGAAATAAACACACCAAGTGGTATAGAACTAGAATGCCCGAAAATACATAAAGATAACAATAAAGCAGACATACAATAGCATAAATAGAATGTACGACAAATCCTCCAGAAATATAGAGAGAGAATGCTAAGCCATTTTATTATACTGAGAAATATAATGAAGTACAATAGGTGATCAGAGTGATGGCACCTAATCTTGCTCAAGGCAAGTGAAGAAATACTCTCAGAATATCAAGAAATGGTTGCTCTCTAAACTGCATCCTAGCTGCTGGAAAACTGCCGTGTAGCTACTACTACTGAACTGAATTGATGACTTGGGGCTGATCCCCTCGTCGGAATGAGCTGAAAATTTGGAATCCGCCTCTACTCATCAACCACAGCAAAACCCAGAAATCATATTTGAAATGGCTGACCCCTGAAAATCACCCCCTTGGGGAATTACGCTGCCCTCCAAGGCTCTGCGCAGAGGCTGAATAGGAACAACTGAAATACGGCATCAAACTCCACCAAAATCCTCCCAAAGGCAAAGGCTGATCCTCTGCTCGATCTCCAGGCTCAAAATTCTTGCAAGAAACTCAATCCGGAGCTCCTCCTGAATGGACTGCATCCTCCCTCTCAATCACTGCGCAATCTCTGAATGCACAGCTCCGCAACAAAACCCAAACACCAATCCTCCCACAAAATGCTGAAGAAACTACCTTGCTCGAGCAGGCACTCGAAGTCCCCCACGGCTAAGGGCGAGATCTCCGATCGGAGACACTCAATGCACTAAACAGTGCTGCAGACAGGCTAAACAGCCAGCGTGCTCAAGAAGTAAAAACGGCCAGCTCAATATCATCAACAACAAATGAACAAAATGAGGACGCTCTCCCCTCTATATAGCATGAGCCCCTCTCAACCCTAATGCTCACCTCCTCCAACGTTGCCACGTGCTCCATCTTGGCGTGCGCAGTCCCTCCATGTGTCTACGTGGGTCCCCTCTCTGCGTGGTCTCTTGGCCCCCATGGCTCACTTAAGTTACAACGTTGTGCTACTAGGGAGTGAACTTTTATTTCTAAAGTGAGTTATGTCTTCTTCACTCACCTTTTTTTTCATGAATAAACTATAGACGGCAAAATTGAGCAAAATCGAATATTCCAATTAGCCATAGCTAATTAGGAATATTACAACTTCACATCCTGTCGTACTACAATCTTCTTGCTTTCAGGAATGTAAATACGGTAAGCCTTTGCGTTCTCACTGTATCCCACCAGATGTCCCTTTTCTGTAGTCTTATCCAGTTTCTTCCTCTTTTCTTCAGGCACATGACAATATGCCGCACTACCAAAGATCCTAAAGTGGCTCACTTCAGGCTTGTTGCCAGTGAAGACACTTTCTGGACTGATCTTACTCAATGCATTATGAGGAATCCTGTTCTGTACATAGACAACTGTATTACAAGCTTCAACCCACAGAAATTTGGCCATGTCTTGATCATACAACATTGCCCTTGTAGCCTTGACAATAGTTCTATTCTTTCTCTCTGCAATTCCATTCTGCTCCGGATTATATAGAGCCGTCCATTCTCTTCCGATGCCTTCCCTTATGCAAAATTCTATGAAGTTTTTATCAATGTATTCTCCATCATTGTCTAATCACAATGTCTTGATCTGCTTTCCTATTAGATTATCCACCAGAGCTTTAAACTATTTGAATCGATCAAAGACTTCGTCTTTGGTCTTTAGAAAGTAGATCTAGGTCTTCTTGGAATGGTCATCAATAAAGATCACGAAACATTCGGCACCACTAAGAGCTCTAGTGTGCATTGGTCCGTAGATGTCTGAGTGTATTAAGCCCAACACACTCTTAGCCCTATTGCTGCTTCTATGATACGCCGCCTTGGCATACTTTCCCAATACGCACCCTCTGTAGACATCGTCTCGCTTGGTGCTTAGTTCTGGAACTCCCGTGACAATCTTCTTGAGAATCCTTAACGCCCCATGGTGCAAGTGCCCCATTCTCCGGTGCCATAGCTCATTCAAATCCTTCTCACCAGTGTTTCCTATCAGTGCCATTGGGGATTCGAGCTGTAACTTGTAGAGTTTATTGCTCCTGACTTTGATTTGTGCTTTGTTCTTCCAACTCGGGTGTTTGAAATATACTCTATTTCCAATGACGTAAATGTCATAGCCTTTGTTTTGAAGATGTGACATAGAGAGTAATTTCATCCCCAAACTAGGCACATGCAGCACATCGGTGGCCCAAAGCTTGTTAGCATCTTCTGTTTGAAATACTATTGTACCTCTTCCAATAGGGGTACAATTCGCCTTATTGCCCATGGTGATTTTAAAGTTCATTTGCTCTTCTTGGTAGCTTGAGGAACATTCTCGCACTCCCGTCATGTGAGCAGAAGCCCCACTGTCAATATACCAGATCTCAGGAGAAGCAGAGCTTGATACATAAGAAAATTCTTCTTCCAATTTGGACGCCAGAATAAAATCGTCGTGATCCATCTGTTCTTTCATGCTTTCGTTCTTCTTTGGAGAAGAACGTGAACCCTTCTGAGTTGCTACTGCAGCAACATCTGATCTACGTTCCACCGTCGGTTCTCTGCTTCTGTTACTCATCTTTCCTCTGATACGATGTGAAAATTTCAATCCAAAAAAATATTTCTGCAGTGATAGATTTATTTCTGCTACTTAGTATTTCCAATAAGTTATTTATAGAATTATTTCAGTAAATTTCGAAATAAATACTACTGCAACATTCACTCAAGTATATGAAGAGAAAGGAACAGTAAGAAATACAAGCATAAGAATCAATCAGATATACACACTTATTTTTGGACAATTGTCCCCGGAAAAACCCAATGTAGGGAAAACCGATGTAGCAGATAAGGGTTTATATATTATTCTCTAGCAATGAAATTCTTTACAAGGAAAAGATTGGCAGATTTCTTCAAAAAACACCTGAGATAAATTATCTCGAACCTTTTGGAGAATTTTTGACACTCGGAAGTGTGAAAAATTTCTGAATGTACTTAAACAGAAACCCTACTGTTAAATTCTTGATTTACTTCTCCTACTTACATAAGTTATTAATCTAAAAATTTCAGCGTTAACATCGAAGTAAATACATTAACAACCTACACATACAAATCTAAACTAAATGACATTGTCAATGACAAAGTGACACACAAGGATTTTCTGGACAACTGTCCCTGAAAAAACCCAATGCGGGAAAACTGGTGCTGCTAGCTTCTGGAGGGTTTTTATTATTAAGCAGATTCTAAGTACAACAAATCTAGGCACCAAACTGCTTAACCCGACAGAGAAATCAATTTGCAGAAATACCTCTATTCCAGAGACAGAAAAACTGACTGATTACACCCTCAAACGGGATTTATAGAACTCAGCCCCTTTTCGGCCTCTAGAAACCCCAGCGCTGCTCTGAAGCCCTCTACGTAAGCCTTCTTGGCTCGCGCTAGCCTCTGTGCTGCTTAGGAAGGGCCTGCGTCACACTAGAAGGGGTTATGCTGCCCCTGCACTGCCCTAACTGGGCCTACGTCAGCCTTCCTTGGTTCCTGCTGCCTTTGCGCTGCCCCTACTGGGCTCTTGGTTGGACTGCATAGTTGTTGCCTCTGCGCTGACTTGGTATGTTGCTTCTCTGCCCTCGTTGTACTCTTGGCCTTGGATCAAACCATCCCGCTTGACAATACTGCCTCTCGCTGCAGCTGAAACACTTCTGAAATTCTTAGCAAACCACGCCCTAGAATCTCAGCTTAGCTTCAGTGCTCTGCCAGTGTGTGTGTTCTCCAATTGACCCCCAGCCCTCTTCTTGTACTTTTCTTGTTGAAACATCAACGACCGTGATCTAATTTTGAATCGACGGCTAAGATTAGAAGATGCTTAATCCGCGTCACTTAAGTCATTCTCATCACATGTTTAATTTAATTACCTTTAATCTTTTAATTTTCCTAAGTTAGACTTAGGGTCCTTAATTAAAAAGATTAATTAATTAAATATCTCTTAAACCGGATGGAGTTTCTTAAAACGCTTTCCGGGTCTTGGAGATCTTATGTACTCTAGTCACTCAACAAAATTTGGGAGCTAGAGCACATTCGATGCTACCCCAACACCCCGAAATCTCAGCACTCCCTCTTAGCGAGGAATGTGCTCTAGCAAAACACTTCACCTTGAAGGCTGCTCCGATCTCTGGTGTCGGTATCTGCACTAATGCTTGGCCTGCTGCCCTTCATCACTACGTTATTTCTGCTCTTCTATACTTCTTCCCATGACGCTGCCACTGCCACTACTACATCCATACTGCAGCTCCCTCTCAAATTGTTGCATCGTGCTGATCATAGCA
Source organism: Pinus albicaulis (assembly GCA_034641835.2). Taxonomy (NCBI): domain Eukaryota; kingdom Viridiplantae; phylum Streptophyta; class Pinopsida; order Pinales; family Pinaceae; genus Pinus; species Pinus albicaulis. The sequence goes on from CM076569.1 coordinate 443,835,732, forward strand.
TTACCACTGCTAGTTGTTGCACTAAAACTTAGTTGCTGAGAGTAAGCAACTGAAGGACCCCTGCCCAAATGACAGACAAGTCAGTTGGCCTACAAATCATCACTAAAGCTCCATAAGCTGTTGCTCTGCGCTGTCCTCTGGAGACTACTGCGTTGCTGCAGCACTGCACTGCGTAAGCAGACTGCCTTTGCGCTGTTTCCTTCTACACTGCTACTGCATCTGCACTGCGCTACTCCTGAAGCCTCTGCGTTGCTACAGCATTGCACTGCGTAAGCAAGCCTTCTCTGTGCTTCTGCTGCACTGCATTGCTCTCTCTCGAGTGTGTCAGCCTCTGCCTCTGCTTCATCTGTGATTTTCTACACCCACTACTCCAGTCATTCCTTGCTACTGTCTTAAGGCTCCCGTAGCACGGATGTGATCCAAGAGTTGGGTTGCTCAAGGATCCTGCCACCACTCTGTAGCTGCTCTACAGATCAATATTGCCCCACTTTTCGTGGTTCATGAGCGCTCATGGCTACGTCATCATCGGAGCCATCGTCTGCTACAACAGCCTTGGAACTAGAAGCTTCCTTGTCCTTCTTCTTCTGAGGACAATTGTTGGCGAAATGTCCAAGTTCGCCACACTGGAAACATTTGATCTTTGACAGATCACGCTTCTTTTTCCCTTGCTGTGTCTTTGATGCCAAGGCTGCATCTTCCTCTTCCTCCTCCTTTATCTTGCTCAAACCGGTGCTGTACTCTTGTCGGACAATAGCCCACATATTGTCCCAGTTGGGAAGGTCCACTCTGCCCAAGAGACTTTGGACTAAAGTTTCCCAGTCCTCTATGATAGCATTTAGAGTGGTCCTCACCATGACATCATCATCCACCTTCACCCCCATGCCAGTCAGCTGATCCCGGATCAACTGCAGTCTGGATAGGAAAGGATCGATTTCCTCTCCCTTGGACATCATGAATAACCTCAGTTAGTTATCCAGAAGCATCTTTCTCTGGACGGACCTCCCTTGATACAATGTGGTTAGGGCTTCCCACATCTCATGAGCCGTCGCCTTCTCGGCTACGTGTGGTACCACATGATCTTTGATCCCATCCATAATGAAGCGCTTGCCATGTGTTGCTGCTTCATTGTGCTTCTCCAAGAGTTTCGCATCGGTTGGTGTAGCCAAGACTTTCTTTGTCGTATACCGTACACCTCAAGGACTACCAAGATTCTGGCCTTCCAGATAGCAAAGTTGGACAGACCGTCCAACCTATCCTGATCACGCAGTCCGTGTGGTGCCATCTGCTCAGAAATTTGTCGGAACGGATCCTCCTCTCTATATTAGAGACTCAGATCTAGGGTCCTTGGCGAGAGAGGCACCCTCTACTCCCTTTGACAATTGACTCCCTCACTTGGAAGTCTGCCAAACAGAACGGATCAGCTCTCTTCGATCTTATGATCGATCTTCAGATTTCTTTGGCAGAAAATATATTGAGAAGTTGTTCTCCTCCCGCTCTTTGTCAACTTAGCTTAGGCTAAATTCTACACCGGCAGAATCTTCACCCCACCAGCAACTACTGAAGGTCTGCAGCTCAGCTTCCGGTTCACGACACTCTGCATATTATTCAGATTCTAGACTGCGTCACTCTCGCTGGCCTCTGCGTGAGCATACTAGCTCAACGCAACTTCTGCGCAGCAACTGCGCAAATTAGGCTGCTCTTGCATCCCTCTAAGAGGCACTGCATTGCCTCTGCGTGACCTAGTTAGGACTGCGTTAGCCCCTGCGTGGCTCTAGTTGCTTCTGCATCCTTCTGGTGATACGCTGCTCCTTCCGGGGTCTCTGCTGCTGCTTTCTGCAACACAGATTTCTTCAACTGCCTTGCTGGAGATACAGCTAGATCTGCAATCACTCTGATACCATGTGAAAATTTCTGAATATAAACAAAAACCCTATTGTTAAATTCTGATTTACTTCTCCTACTTACATAAGTTATTAATCTGAAAATTTCAACATTAATATCGAAGTAAATACATTAACAACCTACACATACGGATCTAAATTGAATAACATGCTCAATGACAAAGTGACACACAAGGATTTTTTGGACAACTGTCCCCGGAAAAACCCAATGCGGGAAAACTGGTGCTGCTAGCTTCTCGAGGGTTTTTAGTATTAAGCATATTCTAATTACAACAGGTCTGAGCACCAAACTGGTTAAATCTACAGAGAAATCAATTTGCAGCAATACCTCTATTCCAGAGACAAAAAATGACTGATTAACACCCTCAAACTGGATTTACAGAACTCAGCCCCTTTCTTGCCTCTGGAAACCCCAACATTGCTCTGAAGCCCTCTGCGTCAACCTTCCTGGCCTGCGTCAGCCTCTGCGCTGCTCAGGAAGGGCCTGCGTCACCCTAGAAGGGGTTATGCTGCCCCTACGATGCCCTAACTGGGCATATGTCAACCTTCTTTGGCTCCTGCTGCCTCTGCGTAGCCCCTGCAGTGCTCTTGGCTGGACTGCGTAGTTGCTGCCTCTGCGCTGCCCTGGTATGATCCTTCTCTGCCCTCGTTGTACTCTTGGCCTGTGATCAAACCATCCCACTTGCTAATATTGCCCCTCGCTGCAGCTGAAACACTTCAAAAATTCTTAGCAAACCACGCCCTAGAATCTCATCTTAACTTTGTTGCTCTTCTAGTGTGTGTGTTCTCCAAGTGACCCCAAGCCCTCTTCTTATAACTTTCTCGTTGAAACATCAATGACCGTGATCTAATCTTGAATCGACGCCTAAGATTAGAAGATGCTTGATCTGCGTCACTTAAGTCATTCTCATCACATGTTTAATTTAATTACCTTTAATCTTTTAATTTTCCTAAGTTAGACTTAGGGTCCTTAATTAAAAAGATTAATTAATTAAATATCTCTTAAACCAGATGGAATTTCTTAAAACGCTTTCTAGGTCTTGGAGATCTTATGTGATCTAGCCCCTCCACAAAGTTTGGGAGCTAGAGCACATCCGATGCTACCCCAACACCCCAAAATCTCAACAGGAAGACCCACAACATCCCCTTGCATCCCTCTATGTGTCTCTCTGCACAGTGCCTGCGTCAGATTGCGTCACTCTGCGTGGGCTCTCTGCTCTGACTTCTCCTTCTGCGTCTTCCTCTCCTTGACCTTTATTACTGTTGAATCCCTCTGCTTCTTTTGCTCTGCAACTCTCCCTCTAAAATCGAATTCTATTCCTTCATAATCGACTTCCTTCGGGTTACTAAGTGTATGCCCGACTTGCTTTCCAAATGACCCTCAAGCCTTCTTTTATAATTTTCTCATTGACAAATCAACGGCCTAGATTAGAAGTCTAATCAATGGCCAAGATTAAAACTTGACTTGATCTTTGTTCTCTAGAAGATTCACACTCTGTTTTATTAATACCCATTATTTATTTAATTTCCCTAAGTTTAGACTTAGGGTCTCCATTAAAATAATTAATTATTTTAATAAAACATAAACTGAGTGGAATTTCCACAAACGGTTTCTGGGTTCTTTGGAATACTGATTTCCAAGCCTCCTTACAAATTTTGAGACTTAGAACACTTTCCGATGCTACAAAAATAGACATAATTCACAGCTGAAATTTTCACCAAATTAAATTTTGCGGAAGATAAACTGGAATCTGAGAAAATACTGGCATACACACACAAAAATTTGAAATGAAATTCTGAGTACAAATGAAATTATGAGTACAATCTATGGATGCGCAATTGGCAATCGAATCAACAAAGTAAATTGGCTAAAATATCTTTGAGGCAAATACCTTAACACCACGCCTGATCGTGCTGCGACAACTGATCAAACTAGCTATGAAAATTCCCTCAAACTCAGGAATCCTACTACATCAATTGATGGAAAGTCTTCTATTTGTTATTTACTTAACAAATTATTTACTGTATTCTATAAGTAAATATTGAAATCCATTCAGTACAACCTACACAATTAAACTGCGGAAGAAATACAAGTGCGGAAACAAATCTGAACACACTTAGATCACACAACCATTCGACACAATTATTTTTGGACTATTGTCCCTGGAAAAACCCAATACGGGAACATCGGTGCAACAGATCTGAGGGTTTATGTTGTTATGCAGTAAATTTCGAGTACGAATCTATGATTGACGAGACTGTCAAATCATACAGAGAAACTGACAAAAGATATCTTGTGAGACAAACCTCACTCCTCCACGGGAAAATAGCACTAATCTGCACCAAGACTGGACTGCCCTGCATTGCCTCTATTCAGTGACTTCGTCACCCACGTAGGCTCTGCGTCACAAGTACGATTGTCATTCTGCCTCTGTGCTGGTCTCACTGCTGGCTGGAAATTGAAGCCTACTGGCCCTTCGGAAAATCTCTTCGAGATTTGACATTGACTCTGTGCTGTATCCTCAACAGGAAAACGACTTTCCCTCTAGCTCTGCGCAGTGACTGCATAAGCGCTGCATCATTGGCTTTGCTTTGTTGTTGTGGCTCTCTCTGTCTCTATTGTTGTGTACTCTCTGGCTCAGGAAATCTTCCAACCAGATCTACTGCCCCTCACTGCAATCAAGAATCATTTAGATCTGATTTTCTTCCGAGCTCAGAAAACTTCGATCTCTAGATCCTCTGTGTCTCGAAAAATATGTGATTTTCAAATGACCTTTCAAGTCCTTCTTATTATCTTCTCGTTGAGACCTCAATGGCCCAGATTAGATCTCTAATCAACGACTAAGATTAACTTTTGACTTGATCCATGTATTCTAGATCATTCTCACTCATATTCTATTAATACACTTTAATTATTTTATTTTCCTAAGTTTAGACTTTTATGGTCCCTTCAAAAATAATTAATTATTTCTATAAAATACAATTCGAGTGGAATTCCACCAAACAATTTCTGAGTTATCTGGAATACATGTGTCTAAGTGTCTGCACAAAATTTGAGACTTAGAGGCTAGAGCACATCCGATGCTGCCCAAAATCAACACTAGCCATTCTTATTGCCTCTGCGTGAGTCTCTGTGCAGTGCTCACGCAGACCCAAACTCGCTAATCCCGGAACTGCAAGAAAAATGACGTCTTGGCTGACTTCGCATATGGGAGAAATTCACTCGGCCTCTTGGAGAATTTCTGGACCAACAATAACTGAATTTATCTTCCCTTCAGCGAAATCGATCTACCTCTGCAGCTATTTGCGCTTCTTCTGCGCAGATTCTCTGGGAAACACGACCCTTCTGCTGTTGGACTCACTGTCCCTACCCCTCTCTGTCTCTGCTTCCCTTCTCTAGTTCGAACTCTTCCGGCAACTGTTGTTGCTCTTTGGAAAATCGAATTGCCCAAGGAAATTGATCTCAAGTGTATGTTCTCCATCTACCCATCGACCTACTTTTATAATCTCCAGTTGGGACTCCAACGACCAAAATTAAACCTCAATCAATCGCTGAGATCATATCTAGATCGATTTGTGTGAGTTTCTAGATGATTCTCACCTTTCTCAATTAATACTGTCTAATTAACCCCTTTTCCTAAGTTTAGACTTAGGAAATATTTAAAAATAGGCTAATAATGTAATTGAGACACTTCAAGGTGGAATTTCCAGAAACGTTTATGGGTTATGGATAACTCGTGTGTTTTAGCCTCTCCACAAAGTTTTTCTTTCGAGACTAGAATACCTCCGATGCTACGAAAACTAACACTTCTGATGTAATGGATGTCCAAAAATGTCCAACATTGCACTCGTTCTACCACCTGGAAGCTTGTAGTACCTATTGACCAACTTTGACCAGCCATAAATTGACACGTCCTTCATTGTTTGGAAAAATTCCATGTGGCATGTCATCCTCTCATCAAACTGAATAATTTGGGACCAAGTTGACTTTTTGAATTTTGAGACCACTTGCATTGGGAAATGTGAATTACCTTGGGAAACATGAAAAGTTGACATTGTGAGACTTCCATGTTGAGAAACATTTGAGGTATATGGCACCAAGGCCAAGGCCACATACATACTCAATAGAATCATAACCATGTGGTAAGACATAGGTGTACCTGACATGGGTTGGATTGGCCCCTACACTGGTGATCACCTCTATAAAAGTAGTCTCCTCTAAAACTTTGAGTCCTCAAGCAAGCCCATCCAAGGTCTTCGAATCCTATCGAGGATGAAAGGAGCCAAGGTTGAACCGAAAGGGATTGACCATGGTCTGGCCAAACACAAGGTCTAGGACACCTAATATAGGGCCTCACATGGTTGTTACAAGGCTTTGACTTGTGACCATGGGCTTGCAATGGTGTGAAAATTTCTGCAAAAATATGTGTACCCTTGCTGACATAAGGAGTAACACTTCCCATCAACAATTTTGACACCTCAATGGAAATGTGAGTTGTTCCAGTTGTTTGCAGTCGTGGATACTTGGGCTCAATGGTGTCAACTTTGCTGCTTCTAGCTTTTTTGCCACGATTATTCCTTGGTAGATCCTTTTCGATGAATTGGCCACCTTTGCTGCAAATTTATTTGTTGCTACCATATTGTTACTCACCTATTTGCTTAAAATGGATGTTAGGGCCTTTTTAGATGGATTGGGGTTGGAGTTTTGGTAATCCCTTGCAGCAATATGACTATCGTTGGCTTCACTTGTTGCATTAGAGATATTCCGTAGCCTTAGTCCTCAATGTGAGATGGATTTTTGTTGATCCAGATTATAGGTGGGTTTAGCTTCACAGTCTTTGGTCAATTGAGTTGTCTTATAAGTTGTGAATTTCTGCTTGGCTTGTTATCTACTAGGGGATCCCCTCTATAGCCAGAATGGAAAAGAGTGGGCTTTCAGACAGACTTTTCCCTTTTTGTCACCGCTTTGAGATGGTGAAACTGTAAACATATTCTTTGGGATTGTAGTTTGCTAGGAGCTGTTGGGCATTCATTGAAGGTCATCGCTTGGTCGTCTTCTAGGGGCTGGTTCATTCATGAGCAGCGTTCTTTGATGACAGCAGCTATCTAGTTTGCTTTGATGACAGCAGATCTCTAGTTCTCTGATTCTTCGTTATAATCTGGTAGTGCTTGAGAGTTTGGTCCATGTTCAACCTTCGGATTCTCCAGCATAGGTTTGTTTTTTTGGCTATTTGCATTTTGTGCTATGTCGCATGATAAGATATGTCACCCCTTGTTGGCGATGGGTGCTTTGCTGATCAAAGATGCCCAAGTATTAGATTCTGTAGCTTGTTCAGACTTTATTTGAGCGCTGGTTGCTCTATGGAAGAGAACATAAGGTCCATTATATATACCCTTTCACTTTTTTGTTTGATGTTCACAAATATTTTTCTGTGAATATAAGATGCATTTTGCAAAAAAAAAAAAAAATGTAAAGTTCCTTGCAATATCTCTGTCAACTCTATGTCAAGTAAAAATTAAGACCAGAAAGTTATTGTCTAGTGGAAAACATTATGTATTGCATGAGCGCTCAATTTCTGTTGTCAAGTAAAAGTTAAGACCATAAAGTTTTGGTCTAGTGGCAAACATTATGTATTGCACAAGGGTACAATCTCTATTCAATAGAGACTCACATCAGCTGATCATATAGGTAACTTTTAATTTGGAATTATATGAATGCTTACAATGTGGGTTTTCATGCCTTCTTCAGAGGGAGCTGAATCTAATCAATTCTAACACACTCCTTAAGCTTCGTTTGTACATAATGTTTGATGCATTTTTGAGACCGTTAAATCTACATTGGTGTAAACTGAATATTATCATGTTTTTTCTTCAGCTTAATCCCAATGATAGTCATGAACATTGTGCATCTTTTCAATGCAATGTTTAGCTTATGAATTAATTATTGTTCTTCATAAAATTACTCAAAATTTCAGGGCTTGACAACAGTAAAGCACATCACCGAGGAAACAAATGAAGCTGATGTACGTGAGGTGAAGGAAAATTTCAGCGATGTGCCTAATGAGCATAAAGTTTGTGAAGAGAGTGCCAGAGAGGGAGTTCTAAACGACAAGCATCAGGGTACATATGAAGTTGGAACAAAGGGAATGAGGGATGGTGATGCAGCAGATTCAGTAGATACAACGTCAGTGAATATTGAAGACCAGGGAAGTGTGGACATGCCTCCAAACACTGTGGAAACTGACTTTAAAAATGATGAGTCTGATCTGGATGAAGCTGAAATCAAAACAGTCTCTCTCTCTCTCTCTCACACACACACACACACACACACACAAAAAAAAGTATATCAAGGACATGGACCTAGTTTGTATGCCATGAAGGATATTAGGGCCGTCTTTCAAACAGCAGCAACTAGCTACCTGTCCTTTCAGTGAATTTTAATCTTGTGGTTAACTTTTGTAAACTGCCAAACCATTCAGGTTGTGCCACCTGTATACCACACTGCATCTCATCTTCAATCTTCAAAACCTGTTTGATTTTATTCTCCATTATGTTCATAAATTAAAGGAAGAAGACTTAACTGTTTTCTCTTCAAATTAAATTGAAATCAAATATTGGTATGAATTGTGTCTCTAGATGCATTAGTCTATTTACTATTTGAATTCTCTTACATATTTTTATGCATTTAGATCTAAGGAAGCTAGCTGACAAGCAGAGTTCTGTCTAAATCTAAATTACTTTCACATATTCAGCTTAGCCAATACCAAGCTTCTCCAAAGCATAGACCAATCTATCTAAATGCAAGTTATCCATATTCAATAGTCTTGGCTGAAATCCAGTGCTAATCCTTTTCCAAAAGCAGTTTGCATGAACATGATTAAAGAATTATATGTCTTGTCTAGCTTATGCAATATGAGGCTTCCGAAAATGAAGGGTCCATACTGATAAAACTTGTAAACCAAACACCATAGAACCGTGGATAATCTTGTGAATAGTATTTTTTACTTTACCAACTCGCACTTAATAATAAAATCCCTAATCCACAGGGTGCAACCTAAGAGGGGACTACGAGGATGGTCACCACTATCACCTTAGCAACCTGTCCTCTCACTTCAGGTTGGCTCCTTTCCAACTCAAGGGAATTGTCCCTAGGTAGGAGGATTAATAATCTATAGCAACAAAACTCAATGGTGATTTGAAGAGATAGCTCTAGTAAAACAATTCCTTTGTAGTATAAATTAGTAACATAATGATAGAGGGATCAAGAGATTAGTGCTAATTTGACAAGGGCAAGTGGGGTCAACTAAAAGAATACTAGGAGGGCTTTAAAGTGGCACATCAAAGCTTTGCCAAAGGAGATGTACCTTATCCTTGCAACTGCTCATGTAGATGTAAGATGCAAAAGAATAATCCATAGACAAGACAACAAAGTGTCAAGGCGGGGTGAAATTCCAGAATATTCATGTTAAATATTGTAGCTCAGACAGGTGTTCTAGCTTTGAGAGGTTTCATTGAGGTTAGGAACACAGAGGAATTAATTATCTCCAAGCCCATGTAATTTTTCTTATGTTTCACTGAGAGAAAATATCTTAATTATGTCAATTAGTGATTTTTTAAATATCTCCTAAGTCTAAACTTAGGGAAAGTGGATAATTAATTGACATTAGTTGGGATAAGATCAATTTACCTCTAAAATCTTGTGGAAAGATTCTAAGATGATCTTATCCATCAATTGGATAAAGTGAACTTCTAATCGTGACCATTCATTTGTGAATGAGAGAGTATAAAGGGAATGGATGGGCAGGTTTGGAGACACATCGAGAGGGTGATTTTCAGTGAGACACCACGAGGGTTTCAACAACATTGATTGGGAGAAGATTTTCCAGAGGTTTTTGTTATCAGTTTTTTTTTTGCAGGAGGCCAAGTTTTTTGAGTGAGGCTATGAGCTTCAGGAGGAGGCTAAGTTGCTCAGTAAATTCATAGGAGTGGAGGTTAAGTTTATTTCTGGGTGTTGGAAAATGTAACAAGGTTCGGTCTTCATGATTAAATTTGTACTTGTATCATTATGTATTTTTTGTAAAAAGAAGCAAAATAAGAAAAATGTTTTTTATTATTATTTCATTAGTTAAGCACGTTCTTCATGCTTCTAGGATTCATTGAGTCAAAGAGTTGAAGTCCAGGAAAAAAAAATTCAAAATAAAATTTCGGTCAAAACCACCTTTAGGAGGCAATTCGTCCCTCCCTTTGAAGTCTGCCTTGCCTAGGAAGAGGCATCCAATCAACGCCTGTGATCAAGTATAAATAAAGACCAAATCAAGCTCGTTTGGTGACAAGAAGTTTCACATTACATCATTTGATCTTCTACAGTTGAGCGTAGGAAGAGATGAAGACTGGAAGAATAGAAAAGGGCCAAAACATTGATCCCTCTCAGCCTCACATGAGGAAAATAAAATATATTTCCTAGATTCACACTTGTAAAGACTCGGTCAGTGTTGATTTCTGGTAGTATCGGATGTGCTCTAAGTCTCAAATTTTGCAAGGAGGCTTGGACACATGGTATTCCAAAATACCCAGAAAGTGTTTTGGGAAATTCCACCCAGATGAAGTTTACTAAAATAATTAATTATTTTTAATGAGAGCCTAAGTCTAAACTTAGGGAATTAAAATAATTAAAGTGTATTAATAGAACTGGGTGTGAATCTTCTAGAAAAAGACGAAGTTCAAGTCAATATGATCTAAGTTGTTGATTATGTTTTTATTAGGGTCGTTGGTTATCCAACGAGAAGATTATAAGGACTTCGATGGGCATTTGGAAGATACATCGGAGAGAGTCTGGAGATTGATTTCTCAAGTGAGCAACACAGAGCAGCTGGAGGATTGAACGAGTTGATTCTTGCAGTGTGGGGCAGAGATAGTTCCGGTTGGAAATCTTTCCTGAGCAGGGAATACATACCAGAGAAGGCAGAGAAGAGGACGCAGAAGAGGCAGCGTAGAGGCTACGCTGGACAACATAAAGCCACGCATATGCAGCACTGAGCCTCAAAAGAGATCCAAAATTTTGTGGAGGATAAGTCAGATCCAGTGCCAGGGTGTGAGACCGGAGGGGTAGAATATCAACAACGAGCCAACAAAAAGACTAGCTGAAAGGAGTGACGCAGTCCCTAGCCAGAGTGATGCAGATCTACATAGAGGTAGCACAGAGTGAACGTGGGGCTGTCCAGTTCTGGGTTGGGTTAGTATCAGATCTCCAGTGTTAATGTGAGGTAATCCTCACTAATTCTCTGTTAGTCAGATTCTCTGTGGATAGCCAGATTTGGGCATCTTGTTGTATTCAGGAAAACTACAACTTAATAATACAAACCCTCAACTGTTGCATCAGTTACCTCGCATTGGGTTTTTCTGAGGACTTAGTCCAAAAATAATGGTATCATGTGTGTTTGATTTTCTTCTTGCCAAAATCTTGTTTCTACATTTATTTTCCGTAGTTTATTTAGTGAAGGCTGCAGTGTGATGTATTCAGTGTTTGCCATAGAAAACTGCAAATAAATTGTTAAGGAAAAATTAAGAATTAGGTGAATATTTTCCAGTTGCTGCAATAGGATTATGGTGTAGGAATTTTCACATGGTATCAAAGCTTGTATAATAGCACAGGTGAAGCAAGAGAGCAGACTAGAAGAGTTCAATGTTGAAGAGAAGGAGGGAGATCGAAGAGTTGCGTATGCAGCAGATAGAATCCCCAAGGGATTGCGTAGTCCAGGCTGGAAGGGCAAGATTTGTGAGGAAATATTTCTCTGAGTGAGTCGATAGAGGTAATATTTTCTAGTTCATGATTTGTCAGCGGAAGAGGGAGCAATGCAGCAATAGCTTCAGCGTAGACCAATTTATGGTGGGACGAAGTTTTTTGCTGCAGTAGTTACTGGTGCAGAAAGCGTCGGAAAAAGGAAGAAGAAGCATACTGAGGGAATTTTGTCCTTAGAGAATTTCTTTCCCAAGAAATTCTGATTTCCTATACAGATGCAACGAGATCGAGATTTATTAGGCTCACTCCAGCAGGGAGAGCATAGAGCCAACTGCGTAGAGGGTTAGAGGCAACATTCAACATTCAGTTGGGTGAGATGGCATCCAATGGGATCCGTGATCAAGATCGATTGGAGGGAGCCTCCAACTATGTGATTTTGTAGACAATAATCAAATGTCTACCAGACGAGCATGATCTCAAGGCCTTCATTGAAAATCTGGTAGCTGTGCCCGCAGATGTAGATCCGTTGAAAGCATACAAGAAGAATATGGCAAAATCCAAGCGGTTGATCCTTGACGAAGTGAAGGATCACGTAGTATGTCACACTACTGGCAAAGGCGCAGCTAAAGAGGTGTGGGATGCCTTGGAGAAGCTATATCAGGGATCTTCCAAGCAGCAAAATATGTTCTTGTAGGAGAAGATGCAATCTACAAGGATGCAGATGGGAGAGCGCATTGATCCATTCCTTGCAAAGCTTCAGGAAAACCGAGATCAACTGGCAACTGTATGATTAGCGCCTCAAGGAACCGAGATGGTAAGATTGGCCTTGAATTCAGTCTCAAAAGAATGACATGTCTTTGTCTAGAGCATCCTAGGCAGAGAAAGGTTGCCTGATTGGGAATAGATGTTGGACGCTCTTCAGTAGGAAGAGATGAGGCGAGACATGATCAAGTGCAAACTTGATGGCAGCAACAACAGTGGGTCAAAGCCCAAGGAGGAGGAAGAGAATGCAACACTTGCATCTAAAGGGCAATAGGAGTAGCGGAGGCGGAAAAAGGATGTCTCAAAGATCAAGTGCTTCTGATGTGGCGAGTATGGTCACTACGCTAAGCAGTGTCCTCTTAAGAAGAGGGACAAGGATGAGAAGCATGATTCGCAAGCTGCAACCTCAAAGATCGAGGAGGAAGAGTTTGCTCTGAGTGCTCTTATATCTCTAGGGGAGAGTTGGGGTGATATAAAACTGTAGTTCAAAATAATTGCAGTTGGGCAGGATCCTTGAGGAGTCCACCGCATCGATCAATACCTTGTTGCGGGAGCCAAATCAAAAGTAGCAGGATGGCCTAGTGTCAGTTGAGGCAGAGGAGTGTCAGAGTGATAGTGCAGTGGCTAGGAGCACTAGATACTGAGCAGTGCAGAGCAGAGTTGGCAGCAATGCAGTTGGCATAGTGCGGAGTCAGCAACAATGCAGATCTTCAGAGGGTTAGCATAGAGACTAGCAACAGTCAGATCTTGAGTATCAAATGCATCATGTTGAACACTTAGTTCAATATTTTGGATTTGTATTGCTGCAACAACAGGAGAGTTGCAGTGCAAATGCAGTTGGCAGTAGTATGCAAGTTCAGCAGCAGCATAGATGCAGTAGCACAGTAGCTGATGGGCAACAATGTCATACATCAATAGCGCGGAGGGAGATGTTACAAAGTCAGTGTAATGCTCTAGCAAGATGCATTAATAGAGCACATTCCTCGCTAAGAGAGAGTGTTGATTTCTGGTAGAATTGGATGTGCTCTAAGTCTCAAATTTGGCAGGGAGGCTTGGAAACATGTATTCCAAAATACAAAGAAAGCGTTTTAGGAAATTCCACCCGGATGAGGTTTTATTAAAATAATTAATTATTTTTAATGGGAGCCTAAGTCTAAACTTAGGGAATTAAAATAATTAAAGTGTATTAATAGAAATGGGTGTGAATATTCTTGAAAAAGACGAAGATCAAGTCAAAATGATCTAAGCCGTTGATTATGTTTTAATTTGGGCTGTTGGTTATCCAACGAGAAGATTATAAGGACTTCGATGGGCATTTGGAAGATACATCAGAGAGAGTCTAGAGATTGATTTCTCAAGTGAGCAACGCAGAGCAACCGGAGGATTGATCGAGTTGATTCTTGCAGTGACTGGAAGAGATAGTTCCGGTTGGAAATCTTTCCTAAGCCGGGAATACATACCAAAGAAGGCAGAGAAGAGGACGCAGAAGAGGTATCGTAGGGGATATGCTGGACAACGCAGAGCCATGTAGAGGCAACGCTGAGCCATATAAGAGATCCAAAAGTTTGTTGAGGATTAGTTAGATCCACTGGCAGAGTGCCGGGGTGTGAGACCGGAGGGGCATAATATCAACATCCAACCAACAGAAAGACCAACTGAAGGGAGTGACACAGTCCCTAGCCAGAGTGATGCAAATCTGCATAGAGGCTATGCAGAGGCGGTGTAGAGGCAACGTGGGGCTGTCTAGTTTTGGGTTGGGTCACTGCGGGATCTCTAGTGTTAGTGGGAGGTAATCCTCACTAACTGTCACTCAGATTCTCTCTGGATAGCTAGATTTGGGCATCCATTTGTATTCAGAAAAACTATTGCTTAATAATACAAACCCTCCATTGGCGCATTGGTTTTCCCGCATTGGGTTTTTTCGGGGATTTAGTCCAAAAATAACAGTGTCATGTGTGTTTGATTTTCTTCTTGCTTAGATCTTGTTTCTGCGTTTATTTTCCGTAGTTTATTTAGTGAAGGTTGCAGTGTGATGTATTTAGTGTTTACCGTAGAAAACTGCAAATAAATTGTTAAGGAAAAATTAACAGTTAGGTGAATATTTTCCAGTTGCTGTAATAGGATTCTGGTGTAGGAAATTTCACAGTTAGAACAAGGTTTCGTTGATTGAAGGTTACCATTGCTGCTAGACTCATTGATGAACTTAATGCTAGAAGAAAATTGTGAAGGAGGGCTTGACTTGGCGTCATAGAGGCTAGAATATTGTTTTGGTATTGGGGCTTGGATATACCACTTTCATCTGATTCCATAAGAAGAGATTTTTTTTTTTTTGGTTTTCCTCCTTGTGGGGTTTTTGGCCATGGATTTGAGAGCCTATATCCTTGTGTTCATTGTCTCTTGTGATCTTCATGTTTTATATTTCGGTTATTGCTTGAAGAAAGAAGATTGACATAATAATAAAAAAGCTAACAAATTCATAAGTAATTTTCATGTAAAGAGAAATCAACTCTAATTCCATAAGCACATTGATTCTCAACATGGTATCAGAGCTAAGGTTAGAAGAGAGAAGCCTGAAGATCACGTTTTGTTGGCATTTTAAAGATTGTCATCATGCTTAAGACTCAAAGCCTGAAACATCCAAAGTGGTCCTTATGTCATTGTGCTTTGTTATTTTCTATGGTTTGCTTAGTCCTCTATGGCTCACATAATAAGTCTGTGGATCACATTCTATTCTCTGAGATTTTCTTTTATAGTGATATACTCTAAGGTTTAGATTTTTATTTTAAAGGAATGAGTATTTATATATTTATATTAAACAAGAGCGGGAGAGGGCCCAACACCCTTACATTTGAACTTAGTTACAATGAGTATATTTTTATCAAATTAAACTGAGTGTTTATTGTCTTGAAAGAAAGGGCACCAACTTGTACAAATTTTTTTGTAGCTCTATACTCTGCGATAAGATCCTAGCGATAAACCACACTTGCAAAAATTCATACTAAATATATAAGGGATACTCGAGCTAGCCGCAAAAAATCAAGGAGCATGAAGACTCAACCAACACTGTTTCCACCCTCGCCAAGGCCTTGAGAACGCAGATCTCTTTTTTCCACCAGATAAAGAAGGGCCTAAAGCATGAGTTACATTCGGAGTGCCATTGACCACGGGCGAAGTAACTTCCAAAGCAACCACCTTGTCCAAGAGAAAATGAATTTCCTCCCTTAAATCATCTAAGGAATGTGACGTTTCCCCATGGTGAGTGAGTATTTATGTCTCCATAAATAGTTGAAAAGATAATCTCTGTCGTTCCAATAAATTCGTAAGCCTGTTGATTGAGGCTAGTAGAGCCTGAGATGCATTAACTTGAAAATTCCTATCTGACAATTTAAGGAATCCTACTGCAACAACTGAGTGTACTTCTCCTATTAAGTAAATTACATTACATAATTAATTCAGATCTGAATGATGGAAGCAACTATTGAAGTAGCCTACACAAAAATTGATTATGAATCAAGGAAACTAGACAAGGAAATCATATATGAGGGTTTTATTATTATGCAGTAGCAATGTCTGAATACATCTCTGAATACCCTCAAGTGTTATTCAGTTATAGAGAGAAATACTAGTAGAAGAATTTGTGAGAAATACCTCACTCAATCACTGAGTTTCCAACTAATCCGGATGAAGAAAAACTTGCCCTGGGGAGGCTCTGCGCAGTCCCAACGCTGCAACTTGCAGCCTCTACGTCACCCCCTTCTAGGCTCAGTGTTCAGGCCCAACCAAGACGTTTTGCCTTTGTGGATTCTGAGAAATAGTCTCCCGGTGCCACTTTCCGGATCCTGGCCTCCGAAACTGATCCACCAGCAAATTCTGAAAACCCTTCCTTCTGCTTCTGCGCCACTTCTACGTGAGCTTACATAGTCACTACGTCAACACCTTTCCTTATACCCTGGCTAGGCTAGATCACCTTTGCTTCTCTCTGACTGATGCTCCACTGGATTGAGAAAATCTCTCTCTGGATGCCATCTCTGCCCCTCATTTCTCAGATCTCTAGCTCGAATTTCTCAGCAAACCGTGCCCCAGAAATTTTGAACTCTTGGATCAGTTTAATGTCTGTGTGTGTTTTCAAATGACCCTGATGCCTTCCTTATATAATCTTCTTGTTGACAAATCAATGACCCATATTAGATGTCTAATCGATGGCTAAGATTAAAACATGACTTGACCTTCGTTCTCTAAAAGATTCACACTCTATTTTATTAGTACCCTTTAATTATTTAATTTCCCTAAGTTTATACTTAGGGCCCCCATTAAAATAATTAATTATTTTAATAAAACATGAACCGAGTGGTATTTCCACAAACAGTTTCTAGGTTATTTGAAATACAAGTGTCTAAGCCTCCACACCAATTTTAAGACTTAGAGAACTTTCTGATGCTACAAAAATCAACACTCCCTCTTAGCAAGGAAAGTGCTCTAGCAATAATACCTGTTGCATCCTGCTCTACCCCTGAAGCACCCTCTGCGCTGCTGAAGTCCATCTGTCTTTGCGCTATTGTTGCCACTGTATTACTGCCCATGATACTGCCACTATCACTGTTGCATCTGTACTGTAAATCCCTCTCAAGTGTTGCATCTGCTATGCTGCTAGCACTGCCACTGCTAACACTGCATCTACATTGCAACTTAGCTGCTGAGAGAAACAACTGGAAACTCACCCAAAACTGAACAAGTGTTCAGCAGATGCACCTTGGTGCTGAAGAATCTTACTGCTGATAGCTAATGCGCTATCCCTCTAATGCTCTGCGCTACTGTTGCTTTGCACTGCGCTGCACCACTGTGCATTGCGCTACTGCTGCTAAGTTGTTGTTGCCTCTGCTTTGTGTTCCTCCAGAAATAAACTCTGCTATCCACTGTTTTGTCTTCTCCATCACTCGTTGGCTCCATTGAAACTCCTTCATCTCGCTATTGCTGATCATGGGCTCCCGTAGCAAGGTATGATCCATGAGGTAGGCTCCTCAAGGATCCTGCCCAACTGAAGTTCAAAGAACTACAACTCAATATCACCCCACTTCCTACTAGGAGAAGCATGGGCACTCATGGCCACCTCATCCTCCTCGATTCTCGTGATTGCAACCTTCGGGTCATGCTTCTCTTCTTTGTCCTTTTTCTTCAGAGGACACTGAGATGCATAGTGGTCCATCTCACCACATATGAAGCACTTGACCTTTGAAACATGACGCTTCTGTTTCTGTTGCACCTGTTGTCCCTTCGATGCAAGGGGTGCATTTTCCTCTTCCTCCATGGATTTCGATCCGCTTCCACTGCTGCCATCAAGTTTGCACTTGATGAGGTCTCTTCTCAGCTCTTCGTCTTGAAAACTGCCCACAACTGCTCCCAACTAGGTAATGCTTCTCGACCCAGTATGCTCTAAACAAACACCTACCACTCCTCTGTGACACCGTTAAGGGCCATCCGTACCATGGTTGTAGCTGCAGGTGTAGCACCTACTGCCGAGAGCTGATCACAAACCTCCTAAAACTGCATAAGGTATGAAACCACGCGCTCGCCTTTCCGCATCTGGATCATACAGAGTTTCTGCTCCAAGTACAACCTCCGCTTCTCGGAAGATCCATCATATAGGTCATGCAAAGCTATCCACATATCTCTGGCAATATTCTTGTCAGCCAAATGTGAGACAATGTGGTCCTTGAGACCATCAAGGAGCAACCTCTTCGCCTTCGCCATATCAACCTTGTACTTTTTGAGTAGATTCGGATCTGTAGGTACAACTACCACTTTCACCACGAATGCCTTCAGATCATATTCATCTAGAAGAAACATAGCTCGTCCCTTCCAGATCATATAGTTGGAGGAGCCCTCCAACCGATATTGATCACGAAGTCCGTGAGATGCTATATCAATCGAAAAACTGTAGAATTTGCTCCCTCTTTCTCCCCAGTGTGCAGTCCCTGGCAGGCTTATGCACTCCATGGTGGAGTTGTAAGTTCTGCTGCTCCTCTACTGCTCAGCTACTGAGAAATGTTGATTTTCCTCAGTTAGGAAATCATTGAGGAAGAAATTCCCCAAATATGTGTCGTGTCCCCTTGATTCCTTTTGACGCTTTCTAACCAGCAACAACTTCAAAAAACTGTGTCCCTCTGTCTTCTGCATGGAGGCTTTGTGCAGCTCCCTCTACCACAACAAAAACTCGAACTGGAAATCCTACCTCTCTGTCGACTCACTTAGAGAGAGACAATCTCAAAGCTTCAACCCTCCTGGCTAGATCTGCGCAATCCCTCTGGGAATTTGTTTTGCTGCACTGTAGCAAAAACGACCTTCACTTCAGAAATTAGATCCGTCCTTCCTGTTTCACATCAATGCTCTGATACCATGTGAAATTCCTAGATCTGACAATCTAAGGAATCCTACTGCAAAAACTGAGTGTAGTTCTCCTATTAAGTAAATTACATTACATAATTAATTCAGGTTTGAATTATTGAAGTAACCTACACTAAAATTGATTCAGAAACAAGGAAACTAGACAAGGAAATCATTCACACATATGACACATTTATTTTTGGACTAATATCCCCGGAAAAACGCAATGCGGGAAAACCGGTGCAAAAAATCTGAGGGTTTTATTATTATGCAGTAATGATGTTTGAATACATCTCTGAATACCCTCAAGAGTTATTTAGTTACAAAGAGAAATACTGGCAGAAGAATTTGTGAAAATAGCCCACTCAATCATTGAGTTTCTGACTGATCCGGATGAAGAAAAACTTGCCTTGGGGAGGCTTTGCGCAGTCATAACGCTGCAACTTGCAACCTCTGCGTCACCCCCTTCCAGGCTCAGCGTTCAGCCCCAGCCAAGTCGTTTTGCCTCTGTGGATGCTGAGTAACAGCCTCCAGGTTCAATTTTCCGGATCCCGGCCTTCGAAATTGATCCACCAACAAATTCCAAAAACCCTTCCTTCTGCCTCTGTGTTGCTTATGCGTGAGCTTATGCAGTCACTGCGTCAGCCACTTTCCCTCTGTGCTGGATAGGCTAGTTCACCTCTGCCTTTCTCTGACAGATGCTCCATCAGATTGAGAAAATATTTTTCTCTAGATGGTATCTTTGCCCCTCACTTCTCAAATCTCTAGCTCAAATTTCTCAGCAAACTGTGCCCCAGAAATTTCGAACACTTAAATCAATTCAGTGTCTCCGTGTGTTTTCAAATGACCCTCAAGCCTTCCTTTTATAATCTTCTTGTTGACAAATCGAAGGCCTATATTAGATGTCTAATCGATGGCTAAGATTAAAACATGACTTGATCTTCGTTCTCTAGAAGATTCACACTCTGTTTTATTAATACACTTTAATTATTTAATTTCCCTAAGTTTAGACTTAGGGTCCCCATTAAAATAAAACATGAACCGAGTGGAATTTCCACAAACGGTTTTTGGGTCCTTTGAAATACAAGTGTCTTAAGTGTCCACACCAAAGTTGAGACTTAGAGCACTGTCTGATGCTACAAAAATAAACATTAACAAACCACTTTATAGCATCTACAAAATCCACATTATCTTGAGGATTCATCACCTTACTGCGCGGAAGAGTGCTAACAAAGTGATTAACCCAAGCCTGGCAGTCCACACTGTCAAGAACTTCAACTGAATTTCGATGAGAGAAACAAGAGATAAGATGCATTTATATCATAAGATGGCCCTGGGCCTGGCATGAGCCGAATTGCATTGATAAGACTAAGACATTGTAGAACCACTACCTCTAAATTCCTGCGTTAATGGGACCAATCTGAATCAAGCGTAATAAATATTTCCGCCGCGAGGGTGCCTTTACCTTCTTACTACACTAGATTTGGATATGGTCAGAACGATCCTCCTTTAAGTGGACAAAACCACAGTTATTGAGGGAAGCCTTGAGGTGAGTCCATCTGTACATTTCAATTAAACACTTGTTATACTTGATGTAATTTCGATGCTGGAGAAGGAGAAAAGGACTCCAATAAAGATCTCGGCGGCCCGTTTCTCCAGAGGCATCAGGTATTAGGCTAACCACCTGCCCACGCTTCATATTGATGAGACTTGGCATGTTATTGGATAGGGATGATGCTCTTCCTTTGATCATAAATAATTTGTCCTTGGATCATCAAAGACCCTTTTTTTGCTAATGCGTCGGCCCATGCATTCAAATTGCAAAGGATATGGAAGATGTTAACCCCTTCAAAATTTGGAATGAGAGAAAGGATTCTCTGGCTTATAGTCTCCGACTCCTTATAGATGGTTGCTTTGGCCTTTGTGAATTGGCGAATAACCAACATTGAGTGCCCTAAAATATTAAGCTCAGTAATTCTTGATTCCAAAGCAATCTCAAGGCTTTTACATAAGGCAAGGAACTCAACATGGTTTTTAGTTTCCCTACCAATAACCCAGCCAAATTGATGTACTATTTTTTCATCGGGACCAAAGAGGATCCCTCGAGCTCTAGCCTCCCCCTACTCCGAGTTTCAGATTTATAGTATGGTGGCTCGCAAGTTTTCAGTTACTTGCAACATTACAGTGGTTCACAACAATAGTCTATGGCTCATAGTGGCATCAATATATTTTTATGCAATGTGACTTCTCATACCTTCTGAATTGTGGCTCCTTTATATATCTGAGTGACTCGTTACTTTGTGGTATCACATACATGCACAGTGGCATTGCCCTCGCACGATAGTAGCATCACATCTATCTCTATGGCATCGCTCTATGGAACTCTTACATTACAGAGATGTCCCACTATAATAGTATCGCCTTATACTCAGTGACATCGCTCTGTCATCACACGACAGTGGCATTGCATCCATAACATGTGGACTTGCATCTCTCTTCAATAAACTCACATTCTTTATGAGGCATCGTTCTATAGTGATTCAGTAACTTCGTATTACCTGTGGAATCGTATGAATATGGTTCAAATGAAGTAACAGTGACCCACTCCATGATCTTTGTGGTTCTCACATTTGAGAATGACAGGGACAGTAAGGCTCGATGACATTGCATAGCTCGCATTTGATACACAGTCTTATGGTTTGATTGCAATGGCTCGTTATATTACAGTAAAGGCTTGCTATATATGTTTGTGGAGGCTTGTATCTAATCAAATTATGTATCACTCTCTGTATACCACAATAGTATGGCTTGCATTGATTCATATAGGTTCGTATCCGTTGTGGCCCATAACAGTGACTCATATTCTATACACAATAACTCACATTTTATGAAGCTCACATTTGTCTCTATAAAACACATTTTAAGTATGGGCAGTAACCTTGCAGTTAGATAGTGGTCGGTGTAAAAATGCTAACATAACTGAGTTACGTGACAAAGATATATGAAAAGTCAGGAAAGTCATGTATAACAGAGAATCTTATGATAACCAAGTTGTATGGTGTAATATCCCGAATGGGAAATAGACAGCAATACAAGCATACGACAATATAGAAAATGCCGGAAATAGAACATAAAGCAAATACACATAAAAATGCCGGAAATGCTAAGCCATTTTATTAATCTGAGAATATAATGAGATACAATGGATAATCAGAATAAATGCACCTATCCTTGCTCAAGGCAAGTGAAGAACCCTCTCAGAAAAACAGGAAATGGCTGCTACAAGAAACTGCATCCCAGCTGCTGGAAAACTGTCGTAAACTGCTGCTGCTGGAATGAACTAAATCTAGGGGCTGATCCCCTTGCCGGAATGAGCTGAAAATCGGCAGACCACCTGAACTCACCACCCCGGACAAAACCCAGAAACCATATACAAAATGGACCACCTCCGAAAATCACCCCAGAAACCCTCCTCCTAGAAAAACGGTGTCCCTCCAGGCCCAGCGCAGACACCAACTGAAATAGACTGAAATGGGGCCACAACTCCTCAGGAAACTCACCAAATGATAAACGCTGAACCTCCACACCGGAATAGGCCTGAATCTCCTGCAGAAATCTCTACCACTGAATAGCTCCAACTCAAACTGCGTCCTCCCTCCAAGGACTGCGCAGTCACCCAATGAAGCTCAGCTCCTCAGCAAAACTCCCAAACAAAACACCTGCAAATCAACTACTAAAGACTGAAGGAATACCTTGCCCGAGCAGGCACTCGAAGTCCCCCGGGGCCAAGGGTGAGATCTCTGACCGGAGACACTCAGTCGCACTAAACAGTGCTGCAGACCGACTAAACAACCGGCGTGCTCAAGTAGACAGAAGTCTAGCTCAAAATATCATCAACATATCAATAATGCCAAATGGAGTGACTCTCCCACCTTTTATAGTGCTAGCTCCCCTCAAAACCCTGACTGCATCCCCTCTCTCCATGAGCTCCTCCTATAACTGCGCAGTTGCTTCTAGAGCCTACGTGAGGCCTCTCTCATGCTAAGTGTGGACCCCCAAGGCTTTCCTTTAAGTCACAACGTTACTCCTACTAGGAAGCACTTTATTTTATTAAAGTGAGTTGACCCCTCTTTCTCACTTTTATTTATTAATTAACTATAGGCGGCAAAACTATACAAAAATCAAATATTCCAATTAGCGGTGCTAATTAGGAATATTACAGTCTCCCCCAGCAAAATGTTGCTTGTCCTCAAGCAACTGAACTGATGGATGTGCTGTAAAATCTGCTCGCTCTCCCAAGTGGCATCCTCATCCGGCAAAAATTGCTTGTCCTCAAACAACGCTTGAACAAGCCTACTCTCTAGCTGATGCTCCCCACCGATACTGCAAAATGTGCCTGGGTCCCACTGAAACCTCCGTGTCTCCTACATCACCCTGATACGAAGGGATATCTCAATGCCAGGATCCCAAACTGGCCTCTCACAGTACCAGTCAACCAATAATCCCCCCGGATCCCATCGCCACCATGGCCAATAATCGCCCAAGTCCCACGGCTCGGACCGTGCACTGCCTCTGGCTATGACTAATGCTCTTAGAGGTGAAGACCACCAATAAGCATCAATGCTCTTGGGCTCCTGCTGCGTTGTACCTGTAGCTACATATGCTACCCCTCCAACTGCATACCAACTCATCACCTCTCTCCAATCCACGTCATGACTCAATCCCATGCTGATCCTGCTCTCCTGAAATTGGGAAGGAGTCCTGAAGTAACGACAACTGGTGCCCTCCTGCCGACTGGGATCTGTAACATCTACTATGTCCAAGGGCCCATGCTCGACTGTGCTCCCTACAAAGAATACCGTACCATCTAGAGGGTACCAACTCATGATCTCCCGCCAGTCCATCCTGGAAGAAGAATCCGATGTAGCAATAACAACGGCATATGGAACACGCCTGAAGTGTTGCCGCCAACCCGTAATCAACTCCCACTGCTCTGCCTTGTCTGCCAATGAGAGCTGCCTGTAGAAGGAAACCCCTCTCTCTATAATGGGCCAAAGTGGGCAAGATATGCTGCAAGCTCCATCGATGTACTCCTGGAGAGTACTACTCACTGAAAGTACTGCAGCTCGACCGACTGTATGTAAATCTATCTGTACCTCATCAATGTGTCGGCCAAAAGATGAATTCTCCACCATATCCAACAGCTCCTGCTGTCTAATAGCCCCCTGCATAACAATCCCATCAACCTCCAACATCTCTAGAGGATATGGATCTGCAACTGCCGTCACTGTACTCAGTGTCAATGCATTTGACTGCTCCTCCTCAATGGCTGACCCCGCGGTTAGCCGCATATCCATCACCGACTCGATGTGAGCCTCCATGTGGCTCTCCCTCAAAGGACCATCATGCATGATGTGCATAACATCCTCCTCTACTGACTCAGGCTCCATCACATATAGCTCCGACTGGATCGTCACAAGTGTCTCATCGCCTAGGGCATCTCCCATAGAGTCCCCTGACTGCTCACCCTGTATACTGGAATGCAGCTCTGGTCTACTGTCTCCATCTCTGTGTGACTGCTCTCGCTCCCCAGAAGCGACCTCAACTGATCCTATGGACTCATGTGAAGAAGAGTCCTCACTCTGGCATACAGGAGAAAGGCCCTCCTGTTCTACCTCCACCACCTCATCTGCAGTGAATATGCCATCCACCCTCTTGATGAAGTGTCGATACAATGTCTGGAGTCTAGACGCATGCTGGAATGCTATATCTACTGAACCCAGTATCCTCTGCTCATGCATGATCTCAACATGCCCTGAGGGAAAAATGATGCATGTCTCCCTCATGACCTTCTCCCCAACCGTAGGCTCATCAATGACTAATGTGCCACCACTGCAGAGGATCATCTCATCCCCTAAACTGTGGCTGTCAACTAGTGTACTGACCCAGTGCCACTGCTGAGAAGTCTCTCGCCTAGTGTGCTGAGGGCCATCCAAATATCTTGGGTGTGCGTCACGGACCCTGCTGCTCATGCTCAAAGTGCCAAAGGACAACAACAAAATCAGTTGTGCCCATGAGTGATGTAGAAGAGTGTCGGATGTGTGAGTCCCCACAGATACCATCAAGTATCGCTCCTCTGTCTCCTCATCGATCCTGGGTGAAATACCCCCAAAAGTAAGCCCAGTGTCCCTGTCTGTGAGTCTCCCTGGATGCAATACTCTAAGACCCTGCTGTGCCGCGTCGTACGCCCTCGCAAGCCACCGGCCATCCATGTACTCCTCAACATGCCACTGCACACTAAGGCATACCCCTGAATACTGCTGGATACCCCATGCTACTGCTGTACCACCCTGTACCGTCTCGTGCCCTGACTGTGTCCAGGAATCTGTCACTCCCTGCGTGATCTCAATGTGATGTAGGGCACTCCTACTCCACAATGCAGTCCCACACACTACGGTACACCACCATGTAGCTCCATGTCCACCAGTAGTCCACTGATCACTGCTAGAGGCTCCCACACATCCATGGATGTGATGTCCTAGAGCTGTGCCTCTACATATCGGACTACTACCAATCGGTATCGTCATGTCCACCGTCGCATCACTATACCCGCCGACAAATGGATCATCACTGCAAATCCTCCTCGAGGGGTCCGAGAAGTGAATCTCCCTGTGTGTCCGTAGTGTTACCACCACTGCTCGGCTCTGCTGCGTCCTCTGTGCCCCACACAAAGGTGAAGAATCCTTGGCCCCATACAAGGTGCCATCTGGTGGCCTGCCAATGCCACCTCCTCCGACAAGCTCCTGCCAAGGTGTGCTGACCACCCCGTGATCCCATGTATGAATGTCATGCCAAGACAACCTAGGGAGTCTGCCCATAAACTGGTTGGCCATTGGAGCTGACCGAAACTGCACATGCCCTACTACTAGGCCAACTGTACTCTCCAAGACATAGTCAGCCGACCTACCTAGGAAACGATAGGTGATCCCACCTGGATCCCAATGCCAATCTGGGGTCCCTGTATGCCCCACACCTAGGAACTCCTGCTGAACTACACCTGGGTCCACCACTATCTCCAAAACCCACTCCTCCGGGTACCAACTCAAAATCTCTCGCCATCTAACCTCAACATGCGGATGCCGTATCCTGTGCAACTCTGATCGTCTCATACTGTTATCCAAGTCAACATATGAGATCTGACTAGGTGGCTCCGTCTCACTCTCTCCAATGGGAAGAGGTGACCCAACAATGCTGCTAGTCCCGTCCATGCATGCCTGAAGGGGAATGATCTGACGCTGCAATGTGCCCTCTGGTCGTACCATCAGGGAATCCAGTCGCTCCCCAATGCAGGCCAACTTGGTAGCTGACTCAACACAAGCCACTCTCATGCCCTCCAGCTCCATGTCCTGCAACAAAATGGCCTCTCGAACTGATGTGGCCTTCCCTTTCAAAACTCGAAGGTCTGTCCGAAGTTGATGATACCGCTGCCTGCGACCATCATCTGATACCTCTGTATCTCCTAGTGCCTCATCGAAGGTGGATACATCTCCTGACACTGCACCCATCTGTGTGCTGCTACCACCCGAAGACTCGGACGCGACTCCGGTCATCACCTCAATGGATGGCTCTACTGGGGTAAGCTCTACCTTCTCCCCTACCACATCAACCGACACGGCTAAGGAGGTCTCCAATGAGGGTGAATCCTGTGTCACACTAGGTGTAACCTCGGACTCCCTGCAATCCTGTGTGCCCTCATCCTCCAAGTGCGAGGTAACCATTTTAATGGTTTCCCTCTCCGATACTCGGTCAAGCTGGAAAGAGGTATCCAACTTATCCACCCAAGCTTTTTCTGAGCGCCTGGATGACCTGTCAAATGTCGTTAGATGGAATCTGTCCAATGTGCGCTGTAAGCCCCCATCATGTGAGCACCTGTTCCCTCTGCGAAAGTTGTGAGGTCTACTATCCCGCTGGAGCTGAACAAAATCTCTGAATGAGATAAGATCTCTGAGCTCCGACCCATATGCCTGATACTCAGCGAAATAATCACCCATGTGGCCAGGCTCTGGCTCCTGCTGTGCTCCTGCCTCTGTGTCTTCATCCAGAAAAGTGGGCATGGTAGGACGTGTGGGTGTATGTGATGCCATATGCTGAGTGGCATCATGCTCCGGCAAATGGTGGGATGTGCCTGATCCCCCACCAATCTGAAAACCCCTTGGGGTTTCCCACTGCCTATCCAGCGCAGTGAGTCTCTTTGACACATCCTGCATGTGTTGGAGGAGCGCCTCTCTAAATCTCCTCTCATCATCATCACCTGCCATCGGCTCTTTCTGCTATGTGTCTACAGGCTCCTCAGAGACTGCACGGCTGCTGCAAAACCATACTGCTGCTTAACTTCGACCTCGGATTTACCCACTGAAAACTACTCAGAAAATTCCAGGAATTTGGGGAGGTGATCCTTGCCCAAAACCCAGAAAAACCCAGAAAACGTTTCTTCTAGTTCCAACCTTCAAAATTTGACCCTTTATATTTTGGCCCTTTTTCCAATTTCGTTTTTGGTACTGCAACTGCTATTGCTCTCCAAAATTCTAGCAAACCTCTATATGATCTCTTTCCCAATGTCATAGACCACAGGCTGAGCCAGAATTATGCTCTGATACCACTGTAATATCCCCAATAGGAAATAGATAGCAATACAAGCATACGACAATATAGAAAATGCCGGAAATAGAACATAAAGCAAGTACTCATAAAAATGCCGGAAATGCTAAGCCATTTTATTAATCTGAGAATATAATGAGATACAATGGATAATCAGAATAAATGCACCTATCCTTGCTCAAGGCAAGTGAAGAACCCTCTCAGAAAAACAGGAAATCGCTACTACAAGAGACTGCATCCCAGCTGCTGGAAGAAACTGCCGTAAACTGCTACTGCTGGAATGAACTGAAGCTAGGGGCTGATCCCCTTGCCGGAATGAGCTGAAAATCGGCAGACCACCTGAACTCACCACCCTGGACAAAACCCAGAAACCATATACAAAATGGACCACCTCCGAAAATCACCCCAGAAACCCTCCTCCTAGAAAAACGCTGTCCCTCCAGGCCCAGCGCAGACACCAACTGAAATAGACTGAAATGGGGCCACAACTCCTCAGGAAACTCACCAAATGATAAACGTTGAACCTCCACACTGGAATAGGCCTGAATCTCCTGCAGAAATCTCTACCACTGAACAGCTCCAACTCAAACTGCGTCCTCCCTCCAAGGACTGCGCAGTCACCCAATGAAGCTCAGCTCCTCAGCAAAACTACCAACAAAACACCTGCAAATCTCCTTCTAAAGACTGAAGAAAAACCTTGCCCGAGCAGGCACTCGAAGTCCCCCGGGGCCAAGGGTGAGATCTCCGATCGGAGACACTCAGTCGCACTAAACAGTGCTGCAGACCGACTAAACAACCGGCGTGCTCAAGTAGACAGAAGTCTAGCTCAAAATATCATCAACATATCAATAATGCCCAAATGAGATAGCTCTCCCTCCTTTTATAACGCTGGCCCTCCTCAAAACCCTACGTGGTCCCTCTCTCTCCCACGTGCTCCTCATGGGCTTGCGCAGAAGCTTCTAGAGGCTACGTGAGCCTCCTCTCATACGTGGTGTGGACCCCCAAGGCTCCCCCTTAAGTTATAACGTTGCATCTACTAGGGAAACACTTTATTTTATTTAAGTGAGTTAGCCCCCCCTTTTCTCACTTTTATTTATTAATTAACTATAGGTGGCAAAACTATACAAAAATCAAATATTCCAATTAGCGGTGCTAATTAGGAATATTACATATGGTTATGATATTTGTTTTATGATGACAGTGATCAAATGGAGTTTGGTAGTAACCCTAGTAAGATAGTGATCTTTGACCTTGATTGCATAAGGTGACTTCAATGTCTCACAGTGATAGTGACTGAAGGTTCTCTCAATGACAGTAATATAGATGTATGACAAAACATCCTCATATATCTGGTTTACAACTATAATGTACGACAATGACGAATTGTGAAGTGTGACAAGCAACCCTGAGATTTCTTATCTATACATTGAAGAAGGATGAATTTTATCACGAAGCCTATTGTCGCCCAAACTGTAAATTAGATTGTGACAACGCTCAGGACAGGGGTTGTCACTCTGATCCCTGTCCTCTCTGTTTAAGTTGCCTCCTAATTGCATACTAAGGGGGGTAGTTCATGTTGTACTTGTTTCTCATAGGCAGTTCTTGGTTGTAGAAACTACGCCAAGAAACCAACTCGACCAATCTTTTGGTTCAAGGTGGCCCTTGAACTAGAGGGGGCTCCCTCAATTGTTACGAGGCTTTGTTTAACATTGTTCAATGTCACTGGACAACAACCTATGATGCAGAATGACCACATTTATGATTTAATTTTGGGTGGTTGCTGATGATAGTCCAATCTCTGTTTATGAATCAATACCCCTCTTACAGAGTCCTTGGTTAAAGTGCCAACGTCCAGCCTGACAGAATAACATAATTTTTAAAGAATTTGACAGAAGAATATAAGGGAATTCCTGATAATTAAGTAGAAATAGTGAATACTTAATCAACCAGGAAAATTTGGATGTGTGTAGAAGACTTCTATAGCCAAACAGAACACATTCAGGGGATGACAGAAGGCAACAATTAAAATATGTAGAGGAGATATCTCAGACAAACAATCCAATAAACTAATCTATTTAAATGATTTTAACTTTGCAAGGGATTTCAGAGAGATTGATACACAATCTATTGTTATCCACAATCTCCTATGCAACCTTGACCATGTGCAGAAATAGAGTATGAAAGCACTGGAAAAACAACAAGAAACACAATTTTTTTCAAGAGCTGGAGCTACAATACTTCATTCAGAATTTTTGTAATAAAATCTTTACAAAGTGACAGGGTTTTGGCATCAAAAGCCAACCCTTGCTTATTACAAATGAAACAATATATAGACTAAATCTTGCCTAAACTGTTACAATAATTTTTACATCTCTGCTGCTTCTGCTGCCCTTTGGATGCAAGGGCTGCATTTTCCTCCTCATCCTTTGCCTTCGACCCACTGCCACTGCTGCCATCAAGTTTGCACTTGACCAAGTCTCTCCTTAGCTATTCTTGCTGAAGAGAAGCCCACATCTCTTCCCAGCCTGGCAAGGTTGCTTTGTCCAAGATACTCTGGACTAACACCTGCCAATCTTCAGTGACTGCGTTAAGAGACAATTTGACCATTGCTATAGGAGAAGGGGTAGACCCCACGACTACCAGTTGATCATATGGATCTCCTGAAGTCTAGTCAGGAATGGAATAATGCGCTCCCCTCTCTGCATTTTTGCCATCCTGAGTTGCTTCTCTAAGTACATCTTCCGTTGCTCTGAAGATCATTCATACAACGCTGCCAAGGCTTCCCACATCTACCTAGCAGTGTCCTTGCCGACTATATGGGACATTATGTGATCTTTGACTCCATCAAGGAGTAGCCTTTTAGCTCTTGCCATGTCGGATGTGTAGTTCTTCAAATGATCTGGATCTGCAGGGACTAGTGTTGCGAACATCTCGATTATATCTTGAAATCATGATTTTTTGGCCTAGCTGATGTTTGCCGATTTTAAAGATATTTTTATGGTATCTTAATTTTGCCGATGTTTGCCGATTTTTATCGATATTTTCTCGATTTTCCTGATTTTTTGGTTTTTCGAACCCTTGCCTATTTTATCCCGATGCCAATGTTTGCAACATTGGCAGGGACAACTACCGTACTCGTCATGAAGAGCTTGAGATCGTATTCATCCAGAAGACATTGAATCCTTTCCTTCTAGATTACATAGTGGGAGGCTCCCTCCAACCGGTCTTGATCTCTAAGCCCGTGAGCTGCCATGGCCGTCGAGAATGTCAAATCTGCTCCTCTTATTCCCCCTCTGCGCAACACTGGACAGGATTATGCACTCCTTCTAGAGTTTGTAGATCTGCTGCTCAGATCTTGGAAAAATGAAATCCTCGGCTAGGAACTTCCCAAGGAAGAAATTCCCCCACTATGTTGCTTCCTTTTCTGACGACTTTCCGCCTAGCAAACAAATATGCCTGCAGAAAAAATGTGTCCCGACTCCTTGTAGCTCTGTGCTACTCCCTCTGGCTTTGCAAATTTAGAGAGAGACTTTCGCGGAAATTTAAGCCCTTCTGGCCTGGACTACGCAATCCCTTTGGGGATTCGAACTTATGCTTTCTGCAGCTCTTTGGCCTCTGTCTCAGTGTTGGATCTGCTCTTCCTGTTTCACAATCAACGCTTTGATACCATGTGAAAATTCCAATTGCTAGATCTGGAATCCTACTGCAACAACTGAATTACTTCTCCTACTTGTAAATTACATTAACAAGTTATTTTGCAGATTACTTTTGAAAACATTGATGCAGTTACTGAAGCAGCCTTCACATAATTTAATTTAGATGCAGAAACAGGAAATTGAGCAAAAGAAATAACACACACAGGACATCGCTATTTTTGGAAAAATGTCCCTAGAAAAACCCAATGCAGGAAAACCGGTGCAATAGATCTTAGGGTTTGATTATTAATTAACAATTATATCTGAATAAATCTCTGATCGTCTTACAGGACAAATTATTTACAGAGCATACTGACAGAGTAACATAGTGAGTTTACCTCACTCTGCAAGTCCCTGCTGATCCGGTAACTGAACTGACGAAACCCCAACACTGTTTGCGCAGTAGCTGTGTAGGCCTGCGTGGGGACTGCTCTGGAACTGCGTCACCTCCTTTGCATAATCTTTCAGCCTTGAGGAAACTCGATCCCAACCCACCCAACTCAGAATCTCGATTTCCCGACTGAAACTCAGACTTCTGCTTAGAAATTGCGCTGCCTCTGCGTGTGGCCCTGCGTCACCCTCTCTAGGATCTGCGCTGCTTCCTCTTCGTCATTCTCTACCTCTCCGATGATGATCCTTGGCCCCGGGAAGATCCTCCTACCAATTCTGTCTTTGCCCCTCAACTACGTGAAGAATCTGTAGATCGAAGTTTTCTTCTGAGCACTGCTCCTTCAGAAAATTCGATAACTCGATCCTCTTGGTGTATCTTACAAATGACCCTCAAGCCTTCCTTTATAGTCTTCTCATTGAGAGTTCAACGACCGAGATTAGATCTCTAATCAACGACTAAAATGTTGATATTTTGGGTAGCATCAGATGTGCTTTAGCTTCGAAACTTTGTGGAGGGGCTAGACTAGAACACATGAGATCTCCAAGTCCCAGAAATCGTTTGGAGAAATTTCTCCTCGTGTAAAAGTTATTCAAATAATTAAATTTTTTAATGGAGACCCTAAGTCTAACTTAGGGAAATTGAAAAATGAAAGTGAATAAATTTACACGTAGTGAGAATGTTCTAAGTGACGTGGATCAAGCTTTCTCTAATCTTAGTCGTTGATTAGTGATTAGATCGCGACATTGATTTCTCAACGAGAAAAGTATTAAAGCAAGGCTTGGGTTCAGTTGGAGAACAAACACAGAGTAGCAACACTTGAGTTAAGTCGAAATTTTGGGGCGCGGTTTGTTGAAAATTTTCGAGTGAGCTTGTAGTGCTAGTGAGGGGTAGATTGACAAGGGATGTTCTGATCCGAGGCCAAAAATACATACATCAGAGAGGCAATACCATACTAGGCTCCACAGAGGTCAGCAGGAGGGACGCAACCTAGCCAAGTTGACACAAAGACCATGTAGAGGGTGACGCAGACCCTTCTGGGTGACATAGAGGCAGCGCAAAGGCCTTCATAGTTACACAAGGGCAGCCTTTGCTGCGTAGGGCTAGAGGGGCTGACGCAGAGGTTGGAGGAGCTGCGCTGAGGAGATCCAGTGGGCCAGAAAGGGCTCATATTCAATAATTCCTTGAGGGTTTGAATCAACCATATTTTCTGTCTCCGAGTAATAAGGTACTACTGCCGTGAATTTCTCTGTGGGGCAAACCATTACTGGTGCCTAGATGTATTCAAATATTCTGCTTAATAAATAAAACCCTCAAAGAGTTTCTGCATTGGTTTTCTCGCATTGGGTTTTTCTGGGGACATTTGTCCGAAAAGTCATGTGTGTCCTTTGTCATATGTGCGTTATGCTTCAGTAAATGTGTAGGCTCCCAGTTGTTTACTTTGCTATTTTCTGAATATTTCTGAAAATAACTTGTATAATTAAATCACAAGTAGGAGAAGTAAATCAAGATACTGCAGTAGGGTTTCTGTAATTTTGTATTCAGAAATTTTCACATGGTATCAGAGCGATTGCAGATCAAGCTGAAGGCATCAACAAGAGGCTGAAGATTTTTGCTGCAGGAAGGGTAGCTGAAGCAGCACAGATCTGAGAAAAGGTAGCGCAAAACCAGGAGGGACGCATACCCAACAGAATGGGCGCTGAGCTAGTTTGCTCACGCAGAGCTGACACAGAAGCTGATGCATGCCCTAGTGGGTGATGCGAAGCCTGTTAGGATTACGCTGAGCTTATGTAGTGGTTGACACAGGCCCTAAAGGATGACGCAGTCCGAGTTGGAGAGACGTTGTGCCGGTTGTCAGGGCTGGAAGTGCAGCTTATGATCTTCGAAGTTGCTAGTGGGGCATCGGTTCTGTCAGTGTGGAACAGTGCCTAGAAAAGTTGACAAAGTAAGGGGAAACAATCCCTTAGCAGATTTTTTTCCAAGAAATCTGAGATTCGATCAAGAGGGTGATCGTAGAGGGCTGATTCAACAGAATTGGTGAAGGATTTTCGGGAGGGAAATCAGTTGTCAAAGGGAGCAGTTTCTCTAGAGGGTTTCTATCCGCCAAGAAACCCAGATCCGATCTTTTGTTGAGTGCAACAGTAGTAGAAGGGAGAAGAGGACCTGTTTCGACTGTTTGAGTAGAGATGGCCTTGTACAGACTGAGAGATCAGGATAGGTTAGACAGTGTGTCTAACTTTGCAATCTGGAAAGCCAGAATCTTGACAGTCCTGGAGGAGTACGGTATCGGAGACCACGCAGAAAGTGTCCTAGTTTTGCCGACTAATGCGGATGCTCTGAAGAAGTTCAATGAAAATCAGGCGCAGGCTACGCACTTGATCATGGATGGAGTAAAAGATCACGCGGTCCCGCACATTGCCGAGAAGAAGAAGACAAATGAAGTGTGGACAATGCTGACCACGCTGTATCAAGGTAGCTCCGTGCAGCGGAAGATACTTCTGGAGAACCAGACGAGGATGTTCCAGATGCACAAGGGAGAGGAGATCGATCCTTTCCTCTTCAGATTATAGATTATTCGAAACTAGCTGATTGCCATGGGGGCAACTCCAGATGATGGACTCATGGTGAGGACTGCCCTGAATGCAGTCACCGATGAGTGGGAGACCTTTGTGCAAAGTATCTTGGGCAGAGGACAACTCCCAAATTGGGGAGACATGTGGGCAATTCGAAGATTATTTATTTTGGGCAACTAGGTACAAACTCCATGTTGTGATGCTCAGATGACGATGCCAATATTTTTATTGGATTCCTCTTTCGAAGAGGTGCAAGATCGATCTAAAGATCATCTTGATTGGATGAGTAGAGCATGTATTTTGAATTTATTCCACATGTGCAAGGTCGACCTGTTTTATCCCACATGCATTAGAGATGTGTCACACACCCCCATAGCTGCCTACATATTGGAGAGACTTGGAGTTCATTTTACACACACTTTTTGGTGGAGGCAATTTCTTCTCTCTTGGATGATGATGGACCAGCGTTCTTGGTTCTGCGTTTAGGGCTTCTTGGTGCAGTGTCTTGGTGCAGTATTCTTGATGAAACGTCTTGGGGTTGTGTGGCACATGTGGGTGGCTGACCTTATGAAGACTTTGTTGGTTGAAGCATCCTGTTGATCGTCGCAATGCCAACATTCTTTATCTCTGTTTTGGCTTGTCTTCCATCAATCTATTGGTATGTTTTATCTGCATCTTACTTTCATTGTGCCCTAGAAGTTTAAAGTATATTTGCATCTAAGCATAGAACATCTTTAGAATTTTACATGGTATTAGAGCTAGGAGAAGACAAAGCCCATCTAGTTGAGAATCTAGGGCAGCGAGTTAGGAGGCCTTTGTTTCAGGTCTCTTGGGGCTGGTTGGTGCCCTAGATCTAGGTATATTTAGTGGCCAACTCCCAGCTGCGGGAGAAGATCCTACACACAACCCATGATTCACCATTGGCCGAGCACGAGGGGTACACCAAAACCTATAGGGCCATCAGGGAGAGGTTTTCATGGAAGGGCATCAAAGAGGATGTTTTGCGGCACACTAGGGAGTGAAAAGTGTGCCAACAGAACAAGGGGGAGAACACACACACAACAGGGTTACTTTAGCCACTCCCCATCCTCGAGGGGAAATGGGAGAGCATCTCGATGGATTTCATCATGGGTTTGCCCATGGTACAGATCAAAGATTGCATTTACGTGGTTGTGGATTGCTTGACCAAGTATGCTCACTTTTTTGCGATCTCGGCCAAGTACATGGCCTCTAGGTGGATGAACTGTTTTTTAGAGAGGTATTTCAGTTGCATGGTCTCCCTAAGACCATTGTCAGTGACCGAGATAGCCATTTCATGGGGGGATTTTGGTAGGAGCTATTTCGGTTGGTGGGTACGGAGCTCACTCCTAGTACGAGCTACCATCCTCAAACGGATGGCCAGACGGAGGTAGTACAAGTGGTTGGAGGGCTACTTGCGAAACTATGTCACCGGGCAACAAAAGGCGTGGTTGAGGTGGCTACACATGGGGGAGTATTGCTACAACACCATCTACCACATGTCCATAGGTATGTCTCCATTTATGTCTCCATTTCATGCCTTGTATAGATAAGATGCTCTAACTTTCGTTGATGTCATGTTTGGATACAGTAAGGACCCCGGGGCCAAGGAGTGGATCCAGGAAAGCCAAGACATCTTGAGGGCTCTCAAGGATAACTTGCAAGCATCACAGAACCAACAGAAAATCTACGCTGACAGGGGCCGCGTGGAGAGACACTTTGAGGTTGGGGATCTAGTGTACCTATGCCTCCAGTTGTACAAGCAGTCCACAGTGAAGCAGAAGGGAGCAGAGAAGCTGAAGCCACGTTTTTATGGGCCTTATAGGGTCACTCGGAGAGTGGGGGAGGTAGCATATGAGTTGGAGCTACCCCTGGGGAACCGGGTGCACAACATATTCCATGTATCGTGCTTGAAGAAGGCTCTGGGCCAGCAGGTGATAACAACAATTGAGTTTCCTCCCATGGATGATGAGGGAAAATTTGGTACTTCAGCCAGAGGCTATATTGGATACCAGGGAGAGGAACTTGAGGAGTAGGGTGGTGAAGGAATACTTGATCAGATGGAGGAATCCCCTGGATGAGAATGCCACTTGGGAGGGGGAGAAGGTTCTTCAACACCCATCTTTGCAGTTTCTTGAGGACAAGCAACATCCTGGCAGGGAGGACTGTAATATCCCCAATTGGGAATATTAGTTTTAGGAATTTTGCTTCTGTGATCCATAAATTGTGAGAAAAATCTTTCGGTAAAAATCACATCCAAATAAATTTGGTCGACGCGTTTCGAACCAGCCAGTGTGGTTCATCATCAGGACTAGATGAAAAAATCTGACCAGGAAACCCAATTAAATAGATACGAAAAGCTCCAAATAGTCGTTATTTTACAATGGCTAGTTTGACTAAATC
Source organism: Pinus albicaulis (assembly GCA_034641835.2). NCBI lineage: Eukaryota > Viridiplantae > Streptophyta > Pinopsida > Pinales > Pinaceae > Pinus > Pinus albicaulis. The sequence goes on from CM076569.1 coordinate 443,872,250, forward strand.
TAGGTGATAAAATCATAAAATCAAAAAAATATATAATAATAATTTCTTTTATTAAATGATTAAAGTTTATAATTTGAATATTATTTATTTTTAATTTTTTTATATAAAATAAGAATTATTCAATAAATCCTTGAAGAATAAATAAATATTTACTATTATATATATTTATAGAATAATAATTAAAATATTTATTATGATTAATTTTTATTTTAAAAAAAAAATAAAAAATAAATAAATAAATATTTATAAAATGAATTTAATAAATCTATTTTAATTAAAAAAATAAAAAATAAATAAATAAATAAAAATATTTAAAAATAAATAAATATTTATAAAAAAAAAATTTAATAGAAGAAAAAAGAAAGAAAAGAAAAGAAAAGAAAAAAAAGTTAGGAATGAAGAGCAGGAATCCAACATCTGCTAACCATCCACCCATCGTCCCTGTTGAGGTTAACCGGTCTTCTCTCAACTTGCGGTGGTGGAAATGGTCAATCTTCGCAATAACCTTAGCATCTTCAATGCAAATGTGATGATTAGTCTTCTCAGCATGCTCTGCTAGGGCCTTTGGCATATTTTGGCTTTTCCAAATGTTAGGAAGAAATAATGTGGGCCGGGACCCACAAATCATATTAAAGCAAGCGGAAGTATTTTTCCTGTAGTTCGAGTCAAAAATTGCAGCCTTGGTGGGGGTCGGGAGAGCCAATGAGAAGGCTCTGTGTTTGGTTGAGTGACCAGTGAGGGGCAGCGCAGGAGTGGCCAGTGAGGGGGCAGTGTAGTCCTAGGTGGGGCCAAAGATGAACGTTGGGTTATTGGGGACAAAAGGGAAGAGGCAACTCTATCCTCATCACTCATTCACCTAAGTATTTTCTGTCTTCTTGGCTGAGCACGCTTGAGCCAGAGAGCAAAGTCTGCAGTGCTGTTCAGCACAAGAGATCTTCAAGCGGAGATCTCAACCTCTCCCTCAGGGTCTTTGAGTGCCCGCTTAGGAGAGAAAGTTCCACCATTTTGTGAGAGAGATTCAGAGCATTAGCAACAGGAGTACGTAGTCCCTTCAGGACTGCGTAGAGGCAGCAGGGGCTGCGTAGTGATTGTGCAGTGTAGTGTAGAGGAAGTGTTAGAATTGTGGGAGAGAAGAGGAGTTTAGCCGCAGGATTTGGAGGGGAGGCTAGCCACCTCCTACCCGGGATTTTGGCAGTGCTTCTTTAGAGGCATTTTCTAGCAGTTTCAGACAGAAGCTCGAATTCTCCAACAGAGTAGCTTGCCAAGCCCAAAGGGGCCATTTTCTGGGGTCAAGATGTCTGCAAACCCTTTGCGGGTTTTTGTGGGTTTAGTGAGAGGAGTCTGGTGACCAATTCTTGGAATTTTCTGAGCACATGAGCTAGGCCAACTAGTAGTCCGAAATCAGGTAACAATAGTAAATTCTAGGACTGGGCAACGCAGTGGGTCAGCCATGCAGAGCATACTTCAATTGTTGATTTGCTAGGATTAGAGTTGTTCTTCAGCTTGCCTTGAGCAGGTCCAGGTGCTATCCTTCTAAGCACAATATTGTACTCTTTCCTAGAAATTTAATAAAAAGGCTCAGCATTGAATTTGGTCCCATTTCTTGTGTATTTAATGGCGTTTTCAATTTTGCTGTAGTTGTTAGTCAAGGTTGTCATTGATTTCAATATGACTTTGATTGAGATGTCAATATTCTTGAGATGCCTGGTTCCAGATGATGATGCCATGACTCTTGGTTGACTAGGAGACCATTAATGATGATGTCAAAGTCTATGAAGAAGTCTTGCCCTAAATTCAAATTGATCATAAAGCCCTAGAAATCATGATGATGTGCTTACTCTTGATGAAGAAGCCTAGAACCTGGATGATGTCCTTACCCTTGATGTGGAGGACTATACTTATGTTGGAAATACTGAGAGGGGGGTGAATCAGTATTTCTTTTCAATTGTTAATTTTACTAGTTAGATCACTTATATTTAGAACACAAAATGAACAATGATGGAATAGATACTTTTATTAATTTCTTCTTTACAATAAGTAAAGTACAATAATAATATAGGGCTCCAACCCTAGATTAAGACTCCAATCTTCTAGGCTCCAACCTGTATTGTGCCAAGCACCGACTTGGTCTTTCCAAGGCTCCAACCTTGTCAATTTGAGGCACCAACCTCTAGGGCTCCAACCCTATCTTCCAAGGCACCAACCTTGTCTCTATGAAGCTCCAACCTCCTGCTTCATTTCGTCAAGATATATTTGGTTATACTTCACGGCTCCCAATGTATTCTTCAATGAGCCCTGACAATCTTCAGCTTACCCTTCACTGTAGTCTACACATCACGTCATCAATGACAACCTTTTCTTCTTAGAAGGTGTCACCACTGCTCTTCATCGTACCCAAACAATTTCTCCAAATCATCTCATGATGACATCAACAATGCATCATGTTCTTCAAGGATGTCTCCAAGGGTGTCTTAGAAGTCCTTCAAATGTCTTCAAGAATATTTCAAGGTATCTCCAAGAGGGTCTTCAATATATCTGCATGCCACTCTTACAATACCCTTCAACAAGCTGCTTCAATAAGACTTCAAGGGGTCGTTTTTCAACATCACACCATCAGGGCTTCAGTTGTGCATCATGTCACCTCACAAACTTCTACAATGTTCCAGCTATCAAGCTTGCTCAACCACTGTCCTCAATAGATCTGCACAATCCCAAAAAGGTCTACAGTAATCCCAATACTGTATCTTCAACAAAGGCAATAAATACTTCACTATAAAATGATACCAATACAGTGCGTCCAACATGTTTCTGTAATTTTCGAAGTCTTCAAAGGGTATCACTATAACTCCACTATAAGATCTGCTCCAAAATCTGCTCTCCAAAATCTGCTAACGGTTCTTTCAATGCTGCTCCAGCCAGCATACAAAAGTTTGCTAAAGATGAACCAAAAATTCGTGGTCCTATGCTACATATAAGTATTGATAAGCTGCTCCAAAGATATTCTCAACTCTTTCACAAGGTTGTTACAACAATTCCCAAAAAACGTGCCCTTTATCAATGCCCAAAACTGTTAATGAATTGTCATGCTGATCCAAATCCACAGTTCTGAAGTGTAATCACTGGTTTTCAAGTCTGAGGCACCACCACAGGTTTGAGTTAATACATTGTCCACTGTTCAAGGTGAAATATCGCAGATCTGGGCTTAAACTAGGCCTTACTGTTGACAGTATGAACCTCCACTAACTGATCCGAGAATCTGAATTTTTCAGTGCATTTTAGTGACCCAAACAGAATACACTTAACTTGCTGTTCTACTTAGTCCGAGGTCTATATTTTAAATTTGAAGCTGTCCCAATTGAAGTATGCCCAAACTTCTCTCTTCAGCCTTCAGTATTTTCCTTGTTGCTGTAAAAATATTCCTGTAATGGTTGACCGAAATTTTGTGATTGAAATGAGGTTCTGCAGTTTTATATTTATAGTAGTTTATCAAATTTGAAAGGTCACGCCTGTTTGGAGGTCGGCTCAAGGACAGATTTATTTTCTTTAACTTGAAAAATTCATATGTCCCAAACCACTTGGAGTTTCGGGCCAAGTAATGGCTCATTGGAAAGCTAAAATTATGCTCTAAAGGATGGTGAAGGTCCAACAAAAAATGCTGCCTCTAAGATGGTGAAAAATATTTTTCCTTGTGACTGTCCTTAAATTTTATGCATAAAGTTTTTTGGGACAGCATGAGGAATGTTTGGGTCAGCGTGGCTTCTTCATTGTTATCATATGATCATAGAGTTAATATGTAGGAGTGCAACATTTATGTAGCATCACGTATCATCAATGTCATCAAAAGATATGTCATAGTGCAACCTTTATTAATTTGTCAACAACTCCAAAGCAATCTTCCATTCATCAAATGACCTCTAACCATGTTATCAAGACATGTAGTTCTCCATATGTCATGACTCATCAAAGATTAAGGCCTAGATCATCAAGTGCATGCAACATTAGATCAAGTACTTCTTAGGGCTTCCTTCATTAGTGGTTTGACTTCTTCATTGATGGTATCCTAGTCAACCAAGAGTCGTGACATCATCATCTGAAACCAAGCATCTCAAGAATATTGACATCTCGGTCAATGCCATATTGACATTAATGACAACTTTGATTAACAACTTAATGAATTCATACACGTGATGATCTCATACTCTTGAATGACCACACTTGATAATGGTCTTGATGACATGGTTGAAAGACTACTTTGAAGTTTTCCTAATAACAAATTAATAAAGGCTGCACTATGACTTATCGCTGCACGAGTATATGATGACATGAGATGATACATTCGTTGTTGGATACTATTATGACAATGGATGTCATACATGATCCTATGATGATGAAGAAGCCAAACAATAGAGGAGCCAATCATTGCAGAAGCCATTTTGTCCCAAATATTTTATGCACAAAAATTTAAGGATAGTCAAATTAAAAAATATATATTTTTCACCATCTTAGAGGCAAAATTTCTTTGTGAGAACTTCAACATCCTTTAGAGCATAATTTAGCTTTCCAACAAGCCCTTACTTGCCTCGAAACTCCCAACGGTTTGAGAGAAAATGAATTTACAAGTTTGCAAAAATATAACTTCTATGCAAGCCAACATGAGACAACTCATACAAGTCGGCCTCTTGGCCAAGGGAAGTGACTCTTCGTCAAAAGCAAAATATGTATAAATATGACATTAAACACTTCATTTTGGCATCAATTTTCGGTGATCATTTCAAAGAGAAGGCACAGAACAACAAGGAGGCCGAGAGGACATAGAGGTTAACTGTTTGGGCATTTTTTAAAGAATACTACAGCTCGGTTTGGTTGGAACAGTGGGCAGCAACCATAACGGAAAAACAGTCTCGTGGAGAATTGCAGAGAGGAACTCAGATCTCTTTCGGAATTCAGACATTCGAACTTGTTGCTGTTGTAGCTCGGATTGCAGACCTTTTGTGAGCAAGAACAGTTATCAGCTTGTGGTCTGTTGGGTGCCTCTTTGGAGCTCGGATTGCAGGACCTCTTGGAGACCTTAATTCTGTAATATATCCCTGAGATACAGTAACATTACTTAGTGGTTGGATCTGCCAGCGTTTTTGGGAGGATATCATCTTAGACTAGTGGACAATCATTTGACTACTGTCATCCTTGCTCGGACTTCCTACCTTTGACCTGTTTTAGATGTGGTAAGCATATTTGTGATAGTGGAAGCCTCCTCATACATTAACAACCATAACCCTGGAAATTTGTGAGATATACTTGTAATACAACTGTGGTGATATATCATTGATACATCAGTGAAGTCTCGAAGGCTCAAGTTTTCTTTAAGCTTGGATTTGTGAGGGACTCGAAACAGTGATCACATGCTTGTTTGCAGTCGTGTGATGAATGGTGAACAAGAACATTGAAGGTGCTTGGGGAAGTAGAGAAGTTCTTGAAAAATGGTATATTAGCAGTCTTGGAGCATCATTTGAGCGGGCTTTAAAGAATATCTCAGAGGACAATTGAGGAAATCTTGAAGACTGGTTATTATACATTCCTGTAGCAGCTTATTGAATACTCTTGAAGAATGTATTGGGTAGACTATTGAAGAGAGTTTGGGCTTTGCACACATCACCAAAACATTATTGAAGGATACTTGCAGTCTTGTTGACCTTGAAGAGTAATCAAAGGAGCCCTTGAAGAAGACCCTTGAGTAGATTACAAGACAATGTTGAAGGACATTGTGTGCAGACCTATTGAATCCTATTGGAGACATCATTGAAGACCATGATGCATTAGTCATCAAGAGGTGACCTTGGTGATTTGTTTGGGTAACATGAAGAGTAGTGGCGATACCTTCATGTGAAGAACAAGGTTGTCATTGATGAGTGATGTGTAGACTAAGTGATGGCATTGCTGAAGATTGATAGGGCTCGTTGAAGAAGACTTTGGGAGCCGTGAAGAATAACCAAACATATTTTGACGAAGTGAAGTTGAGGGCTGGAGCCTCATAGAGACAAGGTTGGTGCCTTGGAAGATAGGGTTGGAGCCCTAGAGGATTGAAGTCCTCAAGAAACCAGGTCAGAGCCTATACTAGAGATAGGGTTGGAGCCCTAGAGGTTGGTGCCTCAAATTGACAAGGTTGGAGTATGACCAAGTCGGTGCTTGGCACTATACAGGTTGGAGCTTGGAATATTGGAGTCTTCATCTAGGGTTGGAGCCCTACATCATTATTATACTTTACTTATTGTAAAGAAGAAATTAATAAAAGTATTTATTCCATCATTGTTCATTTTGTGTTCTAATTATAAGTGATTTAAGTGGTAAAATTAACAATTGAAAAGAAATACTGATTCACCCCCCTCTCAGTATTTCCAACAGTAGTTACTTGTCTATTTGCACTTTTATTATTGTTAATCCCCCATTTCGGGATATTACAATTAATTAGCAAATTTTTGAAAATTTGTAACATCTTTTTACTGTGTAAAAGAAAGTTACAACAGTCCCTATGGATGAAGAGATGAACCACTTGTTGGGAACCAAGAAGTGAAGGAGACACAACTGAGTGGCCTAGCAACTTGGTTTAAATTAAGGGCAAGTATGATTTTTTAAGCACCACTTGATAAGATTTATTGAAATTATTAGTTAGAGACCAGTGCCGTAGGAGACATTTTACTTGCACAATATGAATTAAAACTCCAAGCTACCAGATGAAAAATTTCTACAGGATGCAAATCACTCCTATATGAAGTGCAAGACCTATATCAAAGTCAAATGCAAGATCTATGTAAATTTAGTTAAATTCTCTATCTAGATGAGTCCTTACTCTCAACTATTTTGAAGTTAATCTCAAATGTAGGTTGTAGAGAGAAGCCCACAAGAAGGAGGCTATGGCGTCATTAATGATGCCTTCCGTGAGGTTCATGTGAAAATTCCTTAACCCGGAATCCTTTTGCAGCAACTGATATTACTTCTCCTGCTTGATAAATTATACAAGTTATTTACTATGTTCTACAAGTAAATACTAAATCAAATACACTACAACTTCACTACATAAATAAACTGCGAAAAAATAAATGCAGAAACAAGATATGAGCAAGAAGAAAACTAAACACACAAGTGACACCGTTATTTTTGGACTAATGTCCTCGGAAAATCCCAATGCGGGAAAATTGGTGCAGCAACTGAGGGTTTGTATTATTATGCAATAATTTCTGAGTACAATTGTTCGGATGCCCAATATGGAAATCCTATAAAAAGATCTAACTGGACAAAAAGATAGTGAGATGATCTCACCACATCATTGGAAAATCCGGCACTGATATGCACTGGAGATGAGCCTCTGTGCTGTCTCTGCACAGTACTACGCCACTCCTACGTAGTTCCTGCGTCACTGCAGCTGGAACTGCGTTGCACCTCTAGATCCTCTGCTAGCTGGAAACTTCAGCCCTCTGGCCTCTTGGTCTGGCACCTCGGCTCCAACATTGGATCCTCACTGTTCCCTAGCAGAAATACAGACTCCCTCTGAAGCTCTGTGCTACCAAAATGTAGCTCTACGTTGCCTCTCCGGACTACTCTATGGCCTCTCTGCCTTGCACTCTCCGGATCAGGAAAAACTCCAAACGAAAAATTATCTCTGCCCCTCTCTGCAGGAATCAACTCGATCAATCCTCCTGCTGCTCTGCTCTGCTCTCTTGAGAAATTCGATCTCTAGACTCTTCGGTGTGTTTTTCCAAATGCCCATCAAGTCCTTCTTATAACCTTCTCATTGAGACTTCAACAATCGAGATTAAAACGCGAATCAACGTCTAAGATTAACTTGACTTGATCTCCATCTTTTTCTAGAAGATTCACACCCTGTTTTATTAATACACTTTAATTATTTTAATTCCCTAAGTTTAGACTTAGGCTCCCATTAAAAATAATTAATTATTTTAATAAAACCCCATCTGGGTCAAATTTCAAAAAACGCTTTCTGGGTTCTTTGGAATACATGTGTTTAAGCCTCCCTACAAAATTTGAGACTTAGAACACATCCGATAGTACCAGAAATCAACACTCCTCTTAGCGAGGAATGTGCTCTAGCAATACATCCTGCTGAAGTATCACCCTGTCTCTGTAACATCTCCCTCTGTGCTGCTAATGTCTGACACTGCTGCCCACCAACTACTGTGCTGCTGGTGACCCTGCATACTGTTGCCAATTTCTACTGCATGGCAACTCTGCTGCTTATTGCAACAAAAAAACATCCAAAAACTGAACTAAGTGTTCAGCATGCTGCATCTAGTACTCAAGATTTTACTGTTGCTAATCTCTGCGATGATCCTCTGAATCTACCACGCTGCTTCTGACTCTGTTGCAACTTGCGCTGTGCCTTCCTGAACTGCTGCCAACTTTGCTCTGTGCTGCTTAGACTTTGGCGCTCCTAGCCACTGCACTGTCACTTCTGCACTCCTCTGCACCAATTGGCACTGGTCCGTCCTGGTTCTGATTAGGGCTCCTGTAGCAAGGTACTGATCCAAGAGGTGGACTCCTCAAGGATCTTGCCTAATTGCAATTCTTTCGAACTACAGTTCTAGATCACCCCAATTCTCCCCTGGAGATATGTGAGTGATCATCGCAAACTCTTCCTCGTCGATCCTTGTGGTTGCATCCTGCAGATCATGCTTCTCATCTTTGTCCTTCTTCTTGAGAGGAAACTGTGTAGTGTAATGTCCCGTCTCGCCACACTAGAAACATTTGATCTTTGAGACGTCGTTTTTCTGCCACCACTGCTCCTACTGCCCCTTTGATGCAAGGGATGCATTTTCCTCCTCCTCCTTGGGCTTTGACCTATTTCTATTGCCGCCATCATGTTTACACTTGATCATGTCTCGCCTCATCTCTTCCTGCTGAAGAGAAGTCCACATCGTCTCCCAATCAGGTAATCTTTCTCTGCCCAGGATGCTCTTGACGAAGACCTGCCACTCATCTGAAACAGAGTTCAGGGCTATTCTGAACATCTCGGTGGCTTGAGGCGCAGCTCCTACAACTGCCAGCTAATCTCGGTTCTCCTGATGTTTTACAAGGAATGGATCAATGCACTCTCCCCTGTGCATCCTTGTAGATTACATCTTCTCCTCCAAGAACATCTTCCGCTGCTCGGAAGATCCCTGATATAGTGTAGCCAATGCGTCTCACATCTCCTTGGTAGTCCCTTTGCCAAAAATGTGTGAAACGATATGATCTTTCACTCCGTCAAGGATCAATCTCTTGGCTTTAGCCATATTCTTCATGTAGGCTTTCAATGGACTTGCATCCACGGGGACAACTACCACATTGTCGATGAAGTTCTTGAGATCATGCTCATCCAAAAGGAAGGACATCTTTGCCTTCTAGATTACATAGTTGGAGGCACCCTCCAACCGATCCTGATCAAGCAACCCAGTGGTTGCCATCTCACCCAACCGACCGTCGAACTGCTACCTCTAACCCTTTGCGCCGTTGGCTGTCCACACTCCCTGCTGGAGTCAGTAAAATAAATCACGAAATCTGCTGCTTCTGCACGGGAAATAAAAATTTATTGGGCAAGAAATTCTCTTATGTCAGAATTCCCTCAGTATGCTTCTTCTTCCTTCTTCTGACGCTTTCTGCACCAACAACTGCTGATACAAGAAACCGCGTCCCACCAGAAACTGGTCTGTGCTGCTCCCTCTGCTACTAACAAATTGCAAAATGGAAAATCCTACCTCTCTGATGACTCTCTCAGAGGGAGATTTCCTTGCAGATCTTGCCCTCCTGGCTTGGATTGCGCAGTTCCTTTGGGATTCGATCTGCTGTCTACGCAACTCTTTGATCTCCCTCCTTGTCTTCAACGCTGAATTCTTCCGGACTACTCTCTTGCTTCACCTGCGCTGCTATACAACCTTTGATACCATGTGAAAATTACTTAACCTGTAATCCTATTGCAGCAATTGATATTTCTTCTCCTCCTTGATAAATTATACAAGTTATTTACTGTGTTCTATAACTAAATACTGAAGCAAATACACTACAACCTTCACTACATAAATAAACTGTGGAAAAATAAGCGCAGAAACAAGATCTGAGCAAGAAGAAAAATAAACACACAAGTGACACTGTTATTTTTGGACTAATGTCCCTGAAAAAACCCAATGTAGGAGAATTGGTGCAACAACTGAGGGTTTGTATTATTTTGCAGTAATTTCTTAGTACAATTCTTTGGATGCCCAATTTGGCAATCCTATACAGAGATCTAACTGGACAAAAAGATAGTGAGATGATCTCACCCCATCACTAGAAAATCTGGCTTTGATTTGCACTAGAGATGAGCCTCTGCATTCTGTCTGTGTAGTCTCTGCACAGTTCTGCGTCACTCCTACATAGTTCCTGCGTCACTGGAGTTGGGACTGCGCTGCACCTCCTCTAGATCCTCTACTAGCTGGAAACTTTAGCCCTTTGGCCACCCGGTCTCACACCTCGGTTTCTGCACTGGATCCTGACTGTTCCCCAACAGAAATACAGACTTCCTCTGAAGCTCTGCGCTACCTCTCCAAACTACTCTCTTCCCTCTCTGCCTTGCACTCTTCGGATCAGGAAAAACTCCAACGAAAATTTATCTCTGCCCCTCTTTGCAAGAATGAACTCGATCGATCCTCCGACTGCTCTCTTGAAAAATTCGATCTCTAGACTCTGTTGGTGTGTTTTTCCAAATACCCATCAAGTCCTTCTTATGACCTTCTCGTTGAGACTTCAACAACTGAGATTAAAACACTAATCAACGACTAAGATTAACTTGACTTGATATCTTCCTTTTTCTAGAAGATTCACACCTTGTTTTATTAATACACTTTAATTATTTTAATTCCCTAAGTTTAGACTTAGGCTCCCATTAAAAATAATTAATTATTTTAATAAAACCTCATTCGGGTGGAATTTCAAAAAATGGTTTCTGGGTTCTTTGGAATACGTGTGTCTAAGCCTCAATGCAAAATTTGAGACTTAGAGCACATCCGATGCTACCATAAATCAATATTTCGAACCACCCGAGTGCCTTCGTTCCTACAAGGGATTGTTCGCAAGAGAACTGCAAGGGCACTTCTGTTAACCACTAATGAGGGTCTAGACTTCGCAAGTTGGGTGAGAAAGGTAGTCCTATCCAAGGTTGCGGGGGAGCTCCTTCCCCCCTATCGAACCCGCTCCCGAAGCACACTCTTGGAGCGAATGCTTAGAGGGTGATATTAATGACAAAGATCCCTATACGAATCTAGAGGTAATGATAAAGATACCTCTGGTTCAATCTATGTTTTTATGTTTTTTATGTCTAATTCATCATTCTACATGCTTTTGTTGACATATATGCATCAAAATATAAAAAATATAAAAAATATATGTATTATAAAAAATGCTCCCGGACCGGGAGCTTTTGAAAATGGCATTCCCGCTCCCGCTCTCCGTCTTCGCTCCCGGTCCCAAGTGACCTTGGTCCTATCTTCTTATAACCAAGCTTATGCTCGAGTTATATTTTACAAATGCACTTCTAGTCCTGGAATGAAATGTAAGATGTGAGTGAATGCCTTAATGAAATTTATTCACCGAAATCATTTCCTCAAACAAGATTTATTTGATTTTGTAATATTCCCAATTAGCCTTGCTAATTGGAATATTTCATTTTTGTTTAATTTTGCCGCTTTAGTTAGAAATAATAAATAAAGTGAGAAATAAGAGGGGTCACCTCACTTTATAAAATAAAGTGTTTTCCTAGTTGATTAACGTTATAACTTAAAGAGGGGGCCTTGGGGGTCCACACGTATATGAGGGGAGGCCTCACGCTAACCCAAGGGTAACTGCAAGGTGAAGGACGCAGTTAAGGTTTTGGGGGGAGTTTAGCATTATAAAAGGAGGGGTTTCCACTTCATTTGGTATGCTTGATTTGATATTGATATTGAGAGCTAGACTTCTGTCTGCTTCAGCACGCCGGTTGTTTAGTCGGTCTGCAGCACTGTTTAGTGCAACCGAGTGTCTCCGGTCGGAGATCTCACACTTAGCCTCGGGGGACTTCGAGTGCCTGCCCTGGTAAGGTTATTTCTGGTTTCACCCTTAGCTTCGGGGGACTTCGAGTGCCCGCCCTAGTAAGGTTATTTTCTGAGTAACACCCTTCAGTTTCAGTGGGAATTGGTAGCATTTTCAGGTGGAGATTTGGAGAGGAAGAAGCCCTCTTGTGGCTGCGCAGATCTGAGCAGGGAAAACGTTGTTCCAGGAGGGGAAAGGACGCTGATCAGCCTTGGAGAGTGAGGACGCTGTTCCTGGGAGGACGCAGTCCAAATCTGAGCAGGGAAAACGCTGTTCCAGGAGGAGCAAGGACGCAGATCAGTCTGGGAGTGAGGACGCTGTTCCAGCAGGGAGAGGAGGACGCAGATCTGAAGGCACATTGATAGATCCAGCCTTGGAGATTGTAGATCTGAGCAGATATTTGCAGATCTAGTTCTGTATGGTGCAGATCTGAAGGTATAGCACTAGATCCAGCTTGGGAGATTGTAGATCTGAGGAGATATTGGCAGATCTAGCCTAGATCTGAAGAGATAACATCAGATCCAGCCTTGCAGGTTGCAGATCTGAAGAGATATAGTCAGATCCAGCATAGATCTGAAGGGTTGGTAGCAGATACGATCTAGGAGGACGCAGATCAGGAGGGATAGGACGCAGATCTGGTTTGGAGGCTTCAGATCCAGTAGATTTAAGCATACAGGAGGCAGATCCACCAAGTAGGACGCTGATCTGAGGAGCAGGCTTGTGTTAGAAGGGCTTGACAGCGTTTTCCAGCATCCAGGAGCTTCAGTCTTCAGAGCAGTCTTCAGCCAGCTAGGACGCTGTCATTGTTGCAGCCATTATTTGTCTGAGAAGGACTCCACTTGCCTAGAGCAAGGATAGGTGCATTCATTACGATTTTCTTGTACTCCTCTCTATGTACTTTCGGATTAATAAAATGGCTCGGTTTCGCTCCATGTGTAATTTGTTCCATGATACGGATTTCGGTATTGTATTTTCTATATGCGTACGGCATATTTATTATTTTTCTTTGGTTATTTCCCCTTTGGGGATATTACAGTGGTATCAGAGCATAATTCTGGCTCAGCCTGTGGTCTATGACATCAGAAAGGAGATCATACAGAGCAATAGCTGTTGCAATTCCAGAAACGCAGTTGGAAAAAGGGCCAAAATAAAAAGGGTCAAATTTTGAAGTTTGGAATTAGGAAAAACGTTTTCTGGGTTTTTCTGGGTTTTGGACAAGGATCACCTTCCCAAATTCCTGGAATTTTCTGAATAGTTTTCAGTGGGTAAATCGGAGGTCGAAGTTAAGCAGCAGTATGGTTTTGCAGCAGCCGTGCAGTTTCTGAGGAGCCTGTAGGCACCTAGCAGAAAATGCCAATGGCGGGAGATGTGAGTCCAGCTCGATATGCAGCCGTTTTTGCAGAGTGGCAGAGCCTAGGTCAGGCATTCATGGATGCTTTCCCCTTGGAGCGCTATTTCCAGTATCGATGCGGCATCCAACCCCCTGAGCAGCACCAGCACAAGGGGCACGGATACCACCGTGATGACCACCGTGCAGCTAGTAGATTTCATTTGCCCAGGTTTGATGGCTCATCAAACAGTTCGGCAAAGTCCTGGGTGGAGAAGCTGGACATCTATTTTCAGCTTAACCAGATGACGCAGTCAGAGGCCATTAAGGTGGCAACATTGCATCTGGATGGTGAGGCCTGGGATTGGTGGTTCCATGGGATGGTGACACGCGGGCATTCTACAGTGACGACATATGCCGAGTTTACTCGGAGGGTGGTAGAGCGCTTTGACAGGAGGGATCCGGAGCAGCATTTTGGTGAGCTGACCAAGCTCAAACAGATTGGGAGTGCAGAGACATACATTTCAGACTTCTTGAGGATTTCGGTGATGGTACCTGATTTATCGGCAGCTCGGATGGTTTGCATGTTTGTGGGGGGGCTGTCAGAGCCACTTCGTAGCCTAGTCCTGTCGAACAGACCGGCTACCCTTCAGGATGCCATCAGCAGGACTCGGGACTTACAGGATGTCTTACCCAGGACTCGGACACCTTATCCCCAGAGACAGGCTTTCCAGCCTAAGGGTAAGGACACGAGGGTTCCACCTCCCAAGGCGAATCCTGGACGAGGGCAGTTTGATGATGAGGCCAGGAGAGAGCTGAGGAGGAAGCGGGTGTGCTTCACTTGCCGGGAGCCATGGGCATCAGGACACAGGTGTGCGGCAGGGAAGGCACACTTCATTGAGGTCTTCTCCGAGAGCAGTGGAGAAGAGGATGAGGGAACACAGGATTGCAGGGAGTTCGAGGATACACCTAGTGAGACACAGGACTCACCATCATTAGAGACCTCCTTGACCGTGCCGGTTGATATCGTAGTGGAGGAGGTAGAGCCTACCCCGATAGAGACATCCACTGAGGTGATGACTGGAGCCATGTCTGAGTCTTCGGGTGGTAGCAGCACACGACAGATGGGTGAGGTATCAGGAGATATATCCACTATCGATGAGGCACTAGGAGATACAGAGGTATTGGATGATGGTCGAAGACAGCGGTATCATCGGCTTCGGACGGACCTTCGTGTTTTGAGGGAGAAGGCCGCGTCAGTACGGGAGACCATTTTGTTGCAGGACCAGGAGCTGGAGGGTATGAGAGTGACTTGTGCCAAGTCGGCGGCCAAGTTGGTCCACATTGGGGAACAGCTGGATTCCCTGATGGTACAACCAGAGGGCACGAGGGAGCGTCAGATCATTCCCCTTCAGGCATGCATGGATGGGACTAGCAGTGTTGTTGGGTCACCTCTTCCCGTTGGAGAGAGAGAGGCAGAGCCACCTAGTCAGGTCTCATATGTTGACTTGTCAGGTCTCATATGTTGACTTGGATAGTGGTATGAGACGGTCAGAGTTGCACAGGAAACAGGAGCCACGTGTTGAGGTTGGATGGCGAGAGATTTTGAGTTGGTACTCGATGGAGCAGACTATGGATGAAGAGGAGGTCTCAAGGAGAGATCTCACTGGAGATGCACTTCGACACACCATGGGGTGCGATGACTTTCTTCCCTTCTCACAAGAGCAGATAGAAGATGGGGGACATCTTCGGATGGATAACATCTCTCATGCTTGTGTTGGACATTCCTTGAGCCACACACATCATGATGGGAGGTTTTTGCCTACCACTTATTTGATTCTTGATAGGGTCTCATTGATCCTTGAAAAGTTTATACTTCAAAATCCCATGAAGTGCAAAATCAGAAATTTGATTTGGGAGGATGGTAGCCCTCATGGGAGGAGTAACCGGATGAGGAGAAGGAGGCATCCACAAGTGATTGAGTGGATGGGGATGATGAGCAAGGAGCTAGGAGGCTACTTGCAGATCTGTGCTACCAGGCAGCAGGAGGCTTGGCTGCGCTGGTTACTCTTGAAAGAGTTCGGCCATCTCTTGGCAAACACTCTTCCTAAGAGTCGGAGGGTGGAGGAAAGATGGCTGGATACTTGCATCATTGAGCAGCATAGAGTATGGATGCATGGTGTTGATGTGTTACTCATATCATTCATTGTGTCTTCATCACATGAGTTGTTTGATGGAGGTATGGAGAGGCAACACAATGTTTTGTTGCTTGGGTTGTTCCTAGGAGAGCAAGGGCAGATTTGCTCTCACACTTTGTATGATGTTGCAGGAGAAGGAGATGGCACAATCTCCATGGTCTTTGATTGGGAAGCACTTCCACCTTGGGAGGTATTCCATATTTATTGCGGCATTATTAGAGGAGTCTTTGACAAGGAGCATGTCAAAGAACAGAGTCTTGTACTGACAGGAACTCAATTGCATGAGCTCACAGCGTTGTCACCTTGGAGCAGAACATTATGGATGAAGTGTGCACAGCAAAGATACGGTGGATCTATAACCCATAGGTCCCAGGATCACGTCATATTTGTTGCACAAAGAGAAGGGAATGATGATAGAGACATCTATGGCATGTTCTTCTTGACTTGGGTTTCCAAGCATGAGGAGGATTACCTTCTTGCACCACATGAGACCTTCAGCATTTCCTTCATTTTGCTCTTGATCATGTCTTCATTTGCTGATATAGATCAGATTTGTATGGGAGGCTTGATTATGAGAGAGACACATGAGCTGAATGTGCCTTTGAGTATTTTCTGCACTACATGTTCTAATAGGAGCATGGGAGGAGGCATGGCCACCACTACTACATATGTGTTCTCTTTTGAGGTGGGCCATGAGATTGATATTCATCCATTGTACAGCTATGGGCAAGTGTTTGGCCTTATGTTGTCATATTCAACCATTTACTATCCATTAGTAGATGTGATGAATCTTGTACATTGCTTGCCATGTAATTTTCTGAAGTTGCAGTGGATGAGACTACGTTGTATCCTGGTGAGAGATTGTTTGCATTATGTATCCTCATGTAGAACCTTCAGCAAACATCTCATTAGGGTGATCCATGATGACCATGTCATATTCTTCATGGATGGTTTGTTTTGGGCCAGCTTGTTCTTCATTGATAGAGGGACCTTCTATGGTGGATTGTTTTTCACTTTGCCATTGGAGGGCAATGATTTTGCAGCCCATGATCAGCATAGACTCTACACTTGTCATGAGTGGAGAGAAGGACAGCATGGGGTAAGCTATGATGCTTGCCAAGTTCATATTTTCAGCCCACCTTCATTACCGGAGCTTGAGGTGGAAGGAGATTTTCAGGAGTTACCTTGTTGGGAGGTGGCTCATTTTGTCCGGATGATTGCTTGGAGATGGAGGATCCACAGGAGGGAGATATCCCTCATTATATTTTCGACTCCGTGCCTTGATTGGAGAGAGGTGACGAGTTGGTTCACAGTTGATGGGCCAACTTACACATTCATAGATGCAGAGCAGCAGCAGTCATGGTCTTTAGTCATAGCCAGAGGCAGTGAGCAGTCCGAGTCATGGGACTTGGGCGATTATTGGCCACAGTGGCGATGGGATCCGGGAGGACTATTGATTGGTTGGTACCATGAGAGGCCAGTTTGGGATCCCGGCATTGAGATATCCCTTCATATCAGGGTGATGCAGGAGACAGAGAGGTTTCAGTGGGACCCAGGCACATTTGGCAGTATCGGCGGGGAGCATCAGCTAGAGAGTAGGCTTGTTCAAGCATTGCTTGAGAACAAGCAATTTTTGCCGGATGGGGATGCCACTTGGGAGAGCAAGCAGACTTTACAGCATCCATCACTTCAGTTGCTTGAGGACAAGCAACGTTTTGCCGGGGGAGACTGTAATATTCCCAATTAGCCTTGCTAATTGGAATATTTCATTTTTGTTTAATTTTTGCCGCTTTAGTTGGAAATAATAAATAAAGTGAGAAATAAGAGGGGTCACCTCACTTTAGTCACCTCACTTTATAAAATAAAGTGTTTTCCTAGTTGATTAACATTATAACTTAAAGAGGGGGCCTTGGGGGTCCACACGTATATGAGGGGAGGCCTCACGCTGACCCAAGGGTAACTGCAAGGTGAAGGACGCAGTTAAGGTTTTGGAGGGAGTTTAGCATTATAAAGGGAGGGGTTTCCATTTCATTTGGTAGGCATGATTTTATATTGATATTGAGAGCTAGACTTCTGTCTGCTTCAGCACGCCGGTTGTTTAGTCGGTCTGCAGCACTGTTTAGTGCAACCGAGTGTCTCCGGTCGGAGATCTCACCCTTAGCCTCGGAGGACTTCGAGTGCCTGCCCTGGTAAGGTTATTTCTGGTTTCACCCTTAGCTTCGGGGGACTTCGAGTGCCTGCCCTAGTAAGGTTATGTTCTGAGTACATCTTTCAGTTTCAGTAGCAAGTAGCAGCAGTTTCTGGTGCAGATTTGGAGAGGAAGAAGCCCTCTTGTGGCTGCGCAGTTCTGAGGAGGAGGGACGCTGTTTCAGGAGAAGAGAGGACGCTGATCAGCCTTGGAGAGTGAGGACGCTGTTCCAGGAAGGACGCAGTCCAGATCTGAGCAGGGAAAACGCTGTTCCAGGAGGAGGAAGGACGCAGATCAGTCTTGGAGTGAGGACGCTGTTCCAGCAGGAAGAGGAGGACGCAGATCTGAAGGCACATTGATAGATCCAGCCTTGGAGATTGTAGATCTGAGCAGATATTTGCAGATCTGGTTCTGTATGGTGCAGATCTGAAGGTATAGCACTAGATCCATCTTGGGAGATTGTAGATCTGAGGAGATATTGGCAGATCTAGCCTAGATCTGAAGAGATAACATCAGATCCAGCCTTGCAGGTTGCAGATCTGAAGAGATATAGTCAGATTCAGCATAGATCTGAAGGGTTGGTAGCAGATCTGATCTAGGAGGACGCAGATCAGGAGGGATAGGACGCAGATCTGGTTTGGAGGCTTCAGATCCAGTAGATCTAAGCATACAGGAGGCAGATCCACCAAGTAGGACGCTGATCTGAGGAGCAGGCTTGTGTTAGAAGGGCTTGACAGCGTTTTCCAGCATCCAGGAGCTTCAGTCTTCAGAGCAGTCTTCAGCCAGCTAGGACGCTGTCATTGTTGTAGCCATTATTTGTGTGAGAGGGCCTCCACTTGCCTAGAGCAAGGATAGGTGCATTCATTCTGATTTTCTTGTACTCCTCTCTATGTACTTTCAGATTAATAAAATGGCTCAGTTTTCTGGCACTCCATGTGTATTTGTTCCATGATCTGGTTCAGTATTGTATTTTCTATATCTGTCTGGCATATTTCTGTGTATTACTGGTTATTTCCCCTTTGGGGATATTACAGATTTCCAAACACTTATTATGATGCACAATTAGTAAGAGGAACTTTTGATTTCAATGTTACGGAAGAGAGTGATTAAGATGCCCAATTTGCAAAAGTGAAAAAGATCCCTTACAAGCCACACACCTCAAGCTATTTCAACAAACCAATTCTCTTCAATGATATCCAATGGAAATAAACAATATTGCTATCATTCAATAGCAAATCCCATAAATGGACCAATTGACAAATAGCAAGAATTATTATGAGCACAATGGTAAGATTTATTTAAACCTGATACATCAATTAGAGACAAGAGATACAATAATGATATTCACTAGATTGATTATCCAAGATTATTATTTATGCCAACTAGATTTTCTTTTTGTAACAATGAAACCAATGCTTAATATGAGATCCAATTAGAACTCAATTATCATGGAATGAGATTGCCAATAGTTATTTCTCAGTGTGTGATTAGATCCAAGGAGAACAAGATCAAAGAATTCAAGGGTTCTTTAAACAAGATTTCATAAAAGAAATGACTTTAACACTTTACCATTAACTTAGAAAGAGGTCATAATGTTCTAAAGACCTAGAAATGAGTTCTTATGAATGTTAAGCTTTGGAAAGGAGTTTTCTTACCACTGTTAGCTAATATATCAGACTTCTAAATTCTCATATCAGACATTAGAAAAATTATATCAGACCTTAAGATACATGTAGAATGTCATCAGATGAAAAACACATGTCTTTTTAGCTCATGCAATGTCCTAAATGTCTACCCATCCACTATTAAGAGATACTTTAGATCTGATTGCAAACCCTTAGGCCTTGAGGCCTTGTTGGATGGGTAGATAAACTTCTAGTTCTTATATGCACTAGAGCTCCTTCAAACACCTGCGACACAAATTTTAGTGTGATAAAATTCCCAGATGATAGATCAGCCCTCTTATGACTGAAGTTAGGGCTTCAAGGGATGGTTGATGAACTGATGAGACCGCAAACCCTTGAAATCCTTCCTCAAGCTAGAGATATGTCTTTAAAACAAAGTGTTAGCTTGAAACACAATAGATTGGTAGCAAAAATGATGTCGAAATCAACTTCAAACCCTTTCCAAACTTACCATAAGCTTGCAAACACCAAGATTGGTGCCAAAACCAAATGCCAAAGCCACAAATATGCCCACAAATTATTGAGGCTAGTGAAATAAGGCCTAATGAGGCTTGCGCTAGGGAGAAAAAGGCTAATTAGGCTTGCGGCCTAGGGCTAGAAGCCCTCTAAGGCTTCCGACCAGGGGATACAAGCCCACACAGGGCTGCGACTGCCAAGACAAGGCCTCTAAGGCCCGCGGCTAGGAGAATTAGGGCTCAAAGGCCTAGGACCAAGAGGAAAAGCCCTCAAAAGAGTTGTCGCTAAGGAAATTAAGCGCTATTAGGGCTGCAAGTATGGGGAAAAGTCCTAAAAATGCCCGCAACTACCCTTCAAGAGGCTAGGTACTCTTGCACCGACAAAAAATTAACCCTTTACCTCAAAAAACACTTCCAAAAATGCCTCCAAAGGCTGCGACCTCCTTTTTTGAGCTAGACGTTGAGCAAATTGAGCTTGGGGAGGCCGGATCTAGCCCTTAAGACCTTGGATTAGGCCCTCACACTAGGAAGTCTTACTTCTTTGGGTTAGGCGACTTCTGTAAAGGCCTAGAAACCCTTGAAACCCTAGCCATTTAGGCTAGGTGAGGGCCGAGGCTAGGGCTCTCCAAAATTTGATTTCTGCTTCAAATCCTTGAGCTATCACCTACACAAGCGAAAAATAGAAAGCTCAAATGCCCAATTTATACAAAAATTCAAATAAAACCCCACAACCCCAAGACTATACAAAATAGAAATAATAAGGGTTAGAGGAAAAATTTACTCACAAATATTTACAATATTTAAAAAAATAAAATTGCTCTTATTAGCATATTAATCTTTGTAGCACAAGAAAATAAATGAGAGAATTTGAATAAATTTTAAATTTTGGTAAAATCCTCCTGCATCAAATATTATTTAGATCAAGACTCGAAGCCAAACGAAGTGTTATCCCCTCATAGTCTGTGAACTTGGGGGTTCCAAGGGCGTGGGCAACCTGTAGCTCAAAATGCACTTCGAAGAATAGATTATTAGATCAAGAGGGATCAATCCACACAAGGGATCTATGAACCTAGAGATACCTGCCAAATTCCCTATACCTAGAGTGCTTACTGTAAATTTATGTAGATGTTCTATGCTTGATGCAACTTTACCTTTTATTATAGCAATCACATAAACAGTCAAGTAAAATGCTGATAGAACATACCAATGGATCTATAGAAGACAAACTAGAAACAAAAGAATGTGTTGGTGCATTACGGCGGTCAGCAAGATGCTTCAACTAGCAAAGTCTTCTTGGTCGACCAACCCAGCTTGTGTCACAACAGCCCTAAAATCAGTGACCCAGTCAACTCAAAGTCAACCCCAGAAAAAAAGTCAACGATGTCTAGAAAAGTCAATGCAGGGCAGCAGAAATAAAGTCAATGCAGCTTAGTCTTCGGTCAACCTTTTGACCTCGATTTTTGTGCCAATGAGTACAGCCTTCCAAAATCAAACTCTCCACCAAATTTCAGCACTTTTGGACCATGCGTTGACCAAAGTCAACGCTGGTCAAACTAGTGTGGAAACCCTAGCTGCGGTGAGCTGCAGTGAATTTCAGTCAACCCTTGCTGCAGTAATTCGTCCTGTTTCACACGTGTGAACCGAATTTGCCTCCAAGGAGCTCGTACTAAATCATAAGAGAAGATGTGTGTGATGAGAGTGAGTGAAATGATCTCCAATGTTGATTGTATATATATCCATCATTGAGGTGTGTGACACATCTGCTGGGGGTGTAAAACCTTAAGGCTGACCTGAACATATTTGAAATTATTAAAAATAAATTCAAAATAAATGTTCCGCTCATCAGATTAAGATCAATTTTATATCGATCTTACACCTCTCCAAAAGAGGAACCCAATAAAAATATTGGTATCTTCATTTGAGCATCACAACATGGAGTTTGGACCTAGTTGTCCAATTTTAACACTCCCTCTCAACTAGGGAGAACTCCATCCACCAGTGCAATCAAACATCGTGCGTCATCCCGCCGTAACTTGCTTTGCTGGCCTCTTTATTTCAGAATAGAAGTGGGTCAGTCACAAAGACATCATCCCCCGGCTGACAAATTCAGCCCAGAGGTCCAAAACCTCTATCGGACTCACAAAGAGTCTCCAACCAACCCGAAGTTGGTTCATCTGACCCGAAGTCAGGCGGAGGTCCGAGACCTCACTAGACTTGATCCTAGATCAAGTGGTTGGACCGTGCCATCCTAGATAAAGAGTACGGCAATCTCTGATGCGTCCATCAGTCTTTGCTACTAGTCTCTAGCTTTTCCCACCTCATTGGCCAAATGAGAGGTACTTCCCATGAGCCCTGAACTCAATGGGTAGGATGCATACGGGGCACAGATAATGAGAGGTGAACCAACTCAAACATCATAACGGTGGGGCAGAAGCACTACAAGGTTTGGCAAGCCTAGCCCCGTGAGTGCTTATAGCTCCGAGAAGCTATCCCTAAAGACCCCTAGAGCTCCCAGAGCTCATCGTCCAACAAGACCCACATCGTAGGGTCGTTCCACGATACTAAGACTCTCACGGAAGGTTAGGAACTTAACCTTCCCCAGGGTCTTTGTGAGAATATCTACGACCTGCTTATCAGTTCCTATATTATCGAGCCTTACGGCGCCTCGTTGTACCATATCCTGGATATAGTGGTACCTGATATCAATATGCTTGGATCGATCGTGGAACACTGGATTCTCGAACAAGCGAATCCCACTCTGGTTATCACAGAGTATCACGGTGGTATCTAGCACATGTCCGAACAACTCACTAAAGAGCTTTCGCAACCAAACTGCTTCACAACAGGCCATACTTGCTGCAATGTATTCAGCCTTTGCGGTGCTCAAAGCCATTGACTTCTGCTTCCTGCTCATCCATGAGATCGAAGCAGAGCCAAGATTGAAGCAGCATCCCTATGTGCTCTTACGATCCACCACACTGCCAGCCCAATCTGCATCAGTATATCCAAGGAGTGTCATGCTCCCGGCAGTGTATCTCAGCCCATGGTTTATCGTGCCTCGAAGGTATCTCAGAAGATTCCTGGCACCAACCCAGTGAAAGTGATGAGGCTCAACCATCTGTTGACTCAAAGTGTTCACTGCAAAACATATATCGGGACGGGTGTTCACTAAGAACATCAGGGCCCCTACGAGTTGACAATACTTAGTAGGATTTGATAATACGGGCCCAGCATTGTTGCCACTCAACTTCTTGAAGTTGAGTTCCATTAGTGTTGACACGGACTTGCAATCCACCATACCAAATCTTTCCAGAAGCTTCACAATGTATTTTCCTCGAGAAAGGAAAATCTCGCCAGGTCTCTGCCAGACCTCCAGGCCTAGGAAGTAGTGCATCAGTCCTAGGTCCTTCATCTCGAACTCAGCAGCGAGCTCCCTCTTGCACTAATGAATGAGAGGGTTAGCACCTGTCAGGAAGAGGTCATCCACATACAGCACCAGGATGAGAGGTTTTCCCTTGACAACCTTGAAGTAAAGGTTCGGATCAGCATTACTTCGAGTGAAGCCCAACTTCATCAAGTAGCTATCCACCCTCTTGTACCAAGCTTTGGGTGCTTTCTTTAGCCCATAAAGGGCCTTCTTCAACCTGCAGACATGGGTGTCCGATCCTGGACTTCGAACCCTAGAGGTTGCTCCACATATACCTCTTCTTTATCGCACCATGTAGAAATGTGGTCTTCACATGCATCTAATGAAGACTTCATCCTTGTGTAGCAGCAAGGCCTATAATAGATCAAATGGTGGTGTATCGGGCCACAGGTGCAAATATGTCATCATAATCTATGCCTTCCTTTTGAGAGAAGCCACGGGCAACGAACATTGCCTTGAATTTTTCAACACTTCCATCAGATCCATGCTTGATCTTGTAGAGCCATTTCAAGGTGACAACTGCCTTGTCATTTGGTCTTGGAACCACATCCCAGACATCATTCTTCATAATGGACTCATACTCTTCGTGCATATCATCCTTCCAGACTTGATGCTTTACGGCTTCCTCAAAGGATCCAGGCTCGGATTGTACAATAGTACTCATGGCTGCTAGATACCCTTGGTATCTACTCGGCTTCTTGCTTTCACGAATGTCCCCCTTGGGACAGCATGTCCCTTAGCACCCTCGACATTGTCCCTGAGCCATGATGGTCTCTTTCCTAGTGAAGGAGGTGGATCAATCGGGTCCATCGGTCCTTCAACATCAGTCATTGTTTCATCCTTCGATTCCTCTTGATTTCCAGGCCTTGCTTCATTATCTTCCTCAGATGTTGGAAGATTGACTACTTTCCTTCGGGAAGTATCTTCGTCAAAGGTGACATCGTGGCATATCTCCACTTCCTTTTGACCAGGCACATAGACTCTGTAGGCCTTCGAAGTTTCACTATAGCTCACAAACATTCCTTTCTTCCCAGAAGCATCCAACTTGCTCCTCTTTTCTTTCGGCACATGAAAGTAGACGGTACATCCAAAAACTCTAAAATGTGAGACATCAGGTTTCTTACCAGAGAAAACCTCTTCGGGAGTTTTGGATTCTAGAGCGGAATGCGAGCATCGGTTTTGTATGGCAGTGTTCGCAGCTTCTCCCCATAAAAACTTCGGCAGACCTTGGTCACATAGCATGGCACGGGCAACTTCCACAATGGTCCGGTTCTTTCGTTCAACAACACCATTTTGCTCGGGAGTATAGACAGTTGTGGTCTCCCTCTTAATAATGCCAACTTCTCTTCAAAAGTCCTTGAACTCATTTGTCTCATATTCAGTGCCATTATCAGTTCTCAAAATCTTGATCTTTTTCCCTGTCATATTTTCCACCAAGGCTTTGAATGTACAGAACCACATGAAAGCCTCATCCTTCTTATTTAAGAAGTATATCCAGGTTTTGCAAGAGAAGTCATCTATGAACGTCATATAATATGAACATCCTCCCAAGGATGTCACGGGCAGCATACCAGATAGATCAGAATGGATCAATTCCAACATTAGATGTCTTTGTGACACTAGAGGGGAAAGGTCCCCTTGTATGCTTTCCTTCGGCACAACCCTTACATACACCTTCATGATTATTTGGAAACTCAGGCATCCCTGTCACCACCTTTCTTGCTTTGGGAAGGGCTTTGTAGTGAAGGTGTCCAAACCTTCGGTGCCATAGTTCAGTTTGTCGAATAATATCGCATGTCATTGCTCCCAGCGGACTTCCTCCAACCTGGTAGAGTGTATCAACTCTAAACCCTACTGAGATAGCTTCCTTGAAGCTCTTCTTCCACATGAGCACCTTTGCATCAGTGAATGCCACATTGAAACCTTTGTCTTCCATGGCCGATATAGACACAAGGTTCTTCTTCAAATTTGGTACATAGAGTACATCCTGCAAGTGAAGGACTTGACCTTGAGACAAGTGGAGGGTCACAGTCCCTGTCCCTTTCACGGGATATGTGGCATTATCTCCAAGGATAATTTCCAGATTAGTATCCTTCTCAATCAAATCAGAAAGTGCTTCCTTGAACCTAGTGATATGCCTTGAGGCACCACTATCTATCAACCAGACATCCATAGTGTCGGTTGGGGATGTAACATAGAAGGCAGATACAAGAATGTATTCATTTCTTTTATCAACAACATGTGATTCCTCATACCTGGAGTTTCTTGACCTTTTGAAAGGTTGATCATTTCCGTCGGAGAAAGCCTTCCTTTTTCCCTTGAACCTGTTGTTCCTTTGATTGCCATTTCTCTGGTTGTTGTTGTTGTCACCACCATCGGGAGAATCCTTCTTGAAAGGATATTCTCTAGCATAGTGACCAGGCCTATGACAGGTGAAACAGTTGCCCTTCTTTTCTTGGGCCCCTACTTTTCCCTTATTCTTCGGACCACCAGAGTTCTTCTTTCTAGAATGAGCAGCGTATGCAACATTTCCTCCATTTCCATACTCCTTCATTCTTGATTCTTCTTGAACGCATCTTGACAGTACTTCGTCAAAGTTAGGTATCACATTATTATTTAGAATGGTAGTGTTGAACACATGCCATTCAGATGAGAGCCCTCCAAGTGCGGTGAGTACCATCTCTCGATTAGCTATTGTCTCCCCAATAGCTAGCAGATTGTTCCTGATTTCAGTCAGCTTCAAAAAGTATGATTGGACAGACTCATCCCTGCCTTTCTTCAGATTCTTCAATTGATTCTTGAAGAATAGTACTTGATTCGCATTGTTGGCCTTGAACATGAGGATCAATTTATCATACATCTCTTTGGATGTGCCCAACTCAGAGATGTAGGCCACCAGGATTTTATGAATGGATTCCCTAATCATTAGCTTTGCTTTGATCTCCCCCTTCTTGTACTTTGTTTTGGCAGCAGCAGTAGCAGTGGATGGAGGTTCTTGGATTTTACTCTGCACATAGTCCATGACATCTTGGTCTTCTAATTTGAGATCCAAAATCATCTTCCAAGCATGGAAGTCATCCTTCCCAGTCAATTTGTCTTCCTCCTTGAAGCTATAGCTTGTGGAACCCATTATCCTCTCCGGTGATCGCTGCAAATAGGGCTTGTCTTCACCTCAGCTCTGATACCATGTAAATTTATGTAGATGTTCTATGCTTGATGCAACTTTACCTTTTATTACAGCAATCACATAAACAGTCAAGTAAAATGCTGATAAAACATACCAATGGATCTATAGAGGACAAACTAGAAACAGAAGAATGTGTTCGTGCATTATGGCGGTCAACAGGATGCTTCAACTAGCAAAGTCTTCTTGGTCGACCAACCCAGCTTGTGTCACAACAGCCCTAAAATCACTCACCCAGTCAACTCAAAGTCAACCCCAGAGAAAGTCAACGATGTCCAGAAAAGTCAATGCAGGGTAGCAGCAATAAAGTCAATGCAGCTCAGTCTTCGGTCAACCTTTTGACCTCGGTTTTTGTGCCAATGAGTACAACCTTCCAAAATCGAACTCTCCACCAAATTTCAGCGATTTTGGACCATGTGTTGACCAAAGTCAACGCTGGTTTGGACCATGCGTTGACCAAAGTCAACGCTGGTCAAACTAGCATGGAAACCCTAGCTGCGGTGAGCTGTAGTAAATTTCGGTCAACCCTTGCTACAGTGGTTCGTCCTCTTTCCCATGTGTGAACCGAATTTGCCTCCAAGGAGCTTGTACTAAATCAGAAGAGAAGATGTGTGTGATGAGAGTGAGTGAAATGATCTCCAATGTTCACTATATATATATCCATCATTGAGGTGTGTGACACATCTGCTGGGGGTGTAAAACCTTAAGGCCGACCTGCACATATTTGAAATTATTAAAAATAAATTCAAAATAAATGTTCCGCTCATCAGATTAAGATCAATTTTATATCGATCTTACACCTCTCTGAAAGAGGAACCCAATAAAAATATTGGTATCTTCATCTGAGCATCACAACATGGAGTTTGGACCTAGTTGTCTAATTTTAACACTATTTCTAGCCCAACACCTAAAGTAAAATACCTGTGCTAATAGATGTTCCCACTACCATCAATTGAAATAATAATCATGCAATATATTATCTCAAAGCATATAAAAATAAATCATCCAACATATACCATAGATCAACAAGTGAGAGACACCTAAATTGAATCCCAAAGTGTCATACTTTTATTACAAAATCCAACAGAGCCTTGGTCAGTAAAACAATAATTTTGATCTAGTTAGACCCTTTCTTGTTTTTATGAGGAGCTCAAGGGCTTCCTTATTTAGAAAAATAAGAGAGAAAACCCCTCCAAGTGGAAATAACAGCTAGTTGGGTTGATCCTTGTCAAAATAATCTCATCCATCGATCTTCCTTTGAAATAACTTGATTTCCTTCGTCGATGTAGAAATTTTAACGCAACCCCGGTTATCAGTTTCTCCTTATTACTCTCATGTAGTTAAATACCCATTCCCATAACCATACATTCAACAAGCTGGAAATAATAAATATTTTCTGAAAACACAAATTCTGGAAATTTCAAAGTGCTGGAAAACGCAGAAAGAAAAACTCAGAAATAATTTCAGCCACAAGCACCGAAAATGACACGCTGATTTTTGGTCAAATGACCCTGGAAAAACCCCCTACAACTCTTGGGGAAAACCAGTTCGAAAGCTCTTCTTTATTTTTGGAAAAATGCGTTTACAAAGAAGTGAAATATACAAAAAAATTCCAGCAAACAATGTACAAACTTATCTCGTTTTTCGTGCTTGCTTCTACCTCAGAAAATGTGCCAAAGCAGCAAAATAGTAATAACAAAATTTTTTTACAGCAGAACAACATTTAATGTTGTACGTCCCCCTCGAAAACTGTGCCAGAATTTTCGTATTGCTGTACAGACTGTACAGAAATCACAACAGCCTCTTTCAGCCTCCAAAATCGTGCCAACTCAGCCTTGGAATGCGTGCTGCCCATTGTTGCTTCTCCTCCTCGAAATATATGCTTCCTTGCTTCTATACGGACCTCGAAAAATGTGCCCACTGCTGCTGTACGGAAATCTGCCTCAAAAACTGTGCTGATTTAATGCTGTATAGACTACTGCCTCGAAATGCATGCAACCTCTAGCTGTTGTACGTATTTGCTGAACTGCGCCTCTCCTTCACTTTCTTAAGCCCATAAATTTCTCCAGCTCTCTTCTCCTCCTTCTCTCAATCTGCTCATGAAAGACTGCTTGACTGAGTGACCTTTTCCTCCTTTTCCTCCTTTAACCTAACCCTAAGTGACTTTTGGGGAATCCCTAAATCCGATGGCTGAGATAGCTTTAGATGATCTAGGGCTGAGATTAAATGTGCATTTAAATCTCACTTTCTATTTTTTAATTCACCCCACTTTAATAAAGAGCCTCTTAGCCTTTATTTCCAAAGTCACTTTTCACTTTCTAATTTCACATTGACTTTGTTAAAGTCATTTTAAAATTAGACTTAGTAACTTTATCACTTTAAAGTCATTTTTAAATTAGATTTGACTTTACCACTTATAAATTCACTTAGGAGAAAAAAGTTAAATACATTTGGACACTTTTCCCTAGGCCAAACATCAAAGCCTTAGGGAACCACTTGTCCTCTGCTACCCAAACTTCAACACTCCCTCTTACCGAGGAAGGTGTTCCTCACCACACCCATCTTGTCTCTGAAGTAGACATGCTTGCCCCATGGTAAGGCTTTGGTGAATATATCTGCTACCTGCTCATTTGTGGGAATATACTCAAAGCTTCGCAGCTCCCTTCTAAACATAGTCTCTGATGAAGTGATATCTGATCCCGATATGCTTTGACCTGTCATTAAATACAACTCTTCGTGAGTTTAATCCAACTCTGATTATCACAGTAAATCATTGAAGGTCTAAACGGTTGACCAAATAAGCCAAACAAAATCTTGCGAAGCCATATGGCCTCACAACTAGCTAGACTGGCTGCCATGTACTCTGGTTCCGCTGAACTCAATGCTACTGACTGCTGCTTTCGGCTGAACCACGACACAACTGCCGAACCCAACCAAAAACAACATGCCGAAGTGCTCTTCCTATCAGAAGCACAACCTTCCCAATCAGAATTAGTGTACCCTGCCAATCTCACTCCATCTTCCTGTCTATAATCTAGACCATAATCCACTGCCCCCTGCAAGTATGTAGCGATCCTAGAGTACCAAGCTCTAGGAGCTTGCTTCAGGCCATAAAGTGCCTTCTTCAGTCTGCATACATGGGACTCCTTCCCGTGTGCCTCAAAGCCCTGCAGCTGCTCAATGTACACCTCCTCCTGTATGAAGCCATTGAGAAATGCAATCTTCACATCCATTTGGTGGATCTTCCAACCCATCTCTACTGCTATTGATATAATGGAGCGAATGGAATTATATCGAGCCATGGGAGCGAAGGTCTCCTCATAATCTACTCCCTCTACCTGGGAGAACCCTCTAGCCACAAACCTTGCCTTGAATTTCTCGATGCTGCCATTTGCAACGTGATTTACCTTGTAAAGCCATCTGGAAGTAACCACAGATTTGCCCTCAGGCCTCGGCACCACCTCCCTAACATCATTCTTCATGATAGAAGAATACTCCTCCCACATGGCCTCTCTCCAGACCTGCTGGCTAGCTATCTCCTCATAGCTAGAAGGCTCAGAGTCAACGATTTTGGCAACCATTTCCATATAGCTACAGAACCGCTTAGGTGGTCTGCTCTCTCTGACCAGTCTCTTTAGCCCAACAACAGATGTGGCCTCTCTCAAGGTATCCCGAAGCCACTTGGGCTTCCTCTTCCCTAAGCACACTTTTCCCACCGGAGAGTGAAACTCCTCATCCTCATCAGAAGCCTGAACTCCTGAATGTTTGTCTGCTGTCCTCCTGCTTGAACCTGTACCTGTAGATGTTGAAGTACCGTGTGAACTGTCAATCAGTGGACTACTTAGTGAACTGCTCTGCGGACTCGTCTGCATGTTGCACGAAGCACCATCCCTCTGACTCTGTGAGCCACTGCTCACTGATGGACCTGACACCGTAATCGATGTAGCTCCTTATTCCAGCTCACTGGATCCCTGTGATTGACTCAGTTGCTCTTGAGGGTTTGGCGAATCGAAATACTATAACTCCCGTCACCTCCTGAAAGCCCTGTCCTCCTCGAACTTCACATCCCGCCTGACAACAACTCTCCTCTGTGCAGGAATATAAATCCGAAAGGCTTTCAAGGTCTCACTATAGCCCACAAAGATACCCTTCTCTGCGGTGGGATTTAGCTTGGTCCTCTTCTCCTTGGGTACATAGGAGTATGCAATACACCCAAAGATACGGAAGTGACCAACATCAGGCTTCTTCCCAAAAAAAGCCTCCTCCGGGGTCACATGCCCCAAGGTAGGATGAGGACTCTTGTTCTGCAAATACACAGCAGTGTTGCAGTCCTCTGCCCACAAAAACAACGATAACCCCTGATCATGTAGCATGGCTTTGGCAGCCCTAATGATGGATCTGTTCTTCCTCTCCGCAACCCCTCCTGATGCTTGCCTCCGCACAATAATCAACCAACTCACCAAGGGTGTAATCCCCTCAATTGTCTGACCTGAGGGACTTGATATTTTGACCTGTCTGAGTCTCCACAAGAGCTCTGAACTCATGAAACCGCTTGAAGACCTCACTCTTGGTCTTCAAGAAATAAATATAGGTCCTCCTGGAGTGATCATCAATGAATAGTACATAGTGCTCATATCCACTCAAGGAAACATGAGACATCCGACCGCTTACGTTGGTATGAATCAAATCAAGTATCCCAGTCGATCTGCTATCACTGCTGGGAAAAGGGGATTTGGCAAACTTCCCCATAGGACATCCCTGCATGTATCAATGTGATCAGAATTGAAATTTGGCACACCTGTGGTGATCTCCCGCAATGTCATCAAGGCCCCATGATATATGTGTCCCATCCTGCGGTGCCAAATCTTGCACAGCTCTGAACTGCTAGCTCTGCTGCCGATACTATTGCTCAATTCCATAAGGGGCTGAAATGAAAACTTGTACACCTTGGCATGGCGTACACCAATCATTCTAGCTGAATCACTAGAGTGCCTCGGGGATATATAAGCACCTGTCCTCTCCTGAACAATACCTCATACCCTCTGTCCTCCAATGCTGAGACGGATATAAGGTTTTTCCTCATCCCCGCACATATAGAACATCCGACACTTTCAAGGGAGGTTTGGGTTCCCTATCAAATGTCAATGTCCCCACATCAACTGCTCTAACAATGCTGTCGTCTCCGAGTACTACCTCTATATCAGTGCCACTCTCTGAAAGCTCTGAGAAGTACTCATGGACTCCTGTCATATGACGTGAAGCCCCACTGTCAGCATACCAAATACCTAAAGATGCTCTGCTAGTGGAGGGAAATGCACACTCCCTCTGAACCTCCGTGGCAGGTCATCCTGCACTAGTGGACTCACAAGCAATGAACCCAAACTCTCGGTCAAAGCTCTCTGAAAAGTCCTCTATCTCTGTTGATGCTGCCATGGTCTTGTCCTTTCCCTTCTTCTTCTTCTCTGGACACACAACTGCATAGTGTCTGAACTTTTGACAATTCCAGCACTTCACCTTGGAATGGTGTTCACCTGCTTACCTTTACCTTTGCCTTTGCCCCCACCATTGCTAGTGGAAGCTTGCTTCTTTCCTTTGCCCTTCTTGCCCCTTGTTAACAATGCTACATCCTCATCCTCCTCAACCGGTTTGGCTGCCCCAAGTTGGTTCTTTCTGATTTCATTTTGAATGCAATTATCCCACAACCTCTTCCAAGTGGGAAGGGCCTCTCGTGCAACAATCCCATCAGCAAAGTTTAGCCATGTACTGGGAAGGCCATTCACTGTAATCCGCACCAACTCAGTGGGTGGAATGACCTCTCCAACAGTTGCCAACTAATCTCTCACATTAGTGATCTTTGTGAGGTATGCAGTAACACTATCAGTCTTTTCGATCTTAATGGCCTTTAGCTTCCCCCTTAGGACCATTTTCCTGTTTTCATTGGTGCTCTGGTAGAGATTGGTCAAGGCTGTCCACATCTTGTGTGCAAATCTCTTTCATCTCACATGAGGAACGACATGGTCTTTAATGCCATCCAGAATCAATCTCTTTCCCTTGGCATTCTTCTTATTAAAGTTTGTGCACTGAACAGGGTCAGCAGGCACTGCTACTGGGTTTTGTTGGGTATGAACCATGATGCCCTAGACTTCTGCCTCGTCAAAGATGCTCTGGATTCTCTCCTTCCATGTACTGTAGTTGTTATGTCCATCCAACCTATCCTCCACCCTCAAGCCCAAAGACATGCTTGTTGTCCTAACAAACTGAAAATTTCAATGTTGTGGTAAAGGTTCAGTTTTCTGTGTGAAATATAAGCTTGCTTTAATTTTTCACTCGCTGTCCCAAACTGCACTTTTCAGCCACCCAAACTCCGATACCATGTAGAAATTTTGACCCAACCCCGGTTATCAGTTTCTACTTATTACTGTTGGAAACACTGAGAGGGGGGTGAATCAATATTTCTTTTCAATTGTTAATTATTTCTAGTTAGATTCTTCACAATTAAAGACAGAGAGTTGTATAAAAATAATATTAAGGATTAATAAGAACTTCAATCCCTTTTTTAATAATAGTATACAATAGAAGAGTGAAGGGCACCAACCCTTTTAATGAAACAACCATTGTAATATCCCCAAAGGGAAATAACCAGTAATAAACAGAAAATTGCCAGACAGATATAGAAAATACAATGCCGAACCAGATCACTGAACAATTGCACATAGGATTCCAGAAAACTGAGCCATTTTATTAATCTGAAAGTACATAGAGAGGAGTACAAGAAAATCAGAGTAAGTGCACCTATCCTTGCCCTAGGCAAGTGGAGACCCTCTCAGACAGAATAATGGCTGCAACAAGGACAGCGTCCTAGCTGCTCTGAAGACTGCGCTGGTGCTATGAGCTGAAGACTGGAAAACAGCTGATCTCAAACTCCAAACCCTCACCAATGGAAAACGCTGTCTCTGCTAGTGACAGCGCAGAAACAGATGAAGAACTGGTCACCCAAACCTCCAGACAGATGGATCAGCCACTAAATGCTAGAAAACGCTGTTGAGCCCATCTCACATAAGCCTGCTCCTCAGATCAATGTCCTATCTGGTGGATCTGCCTCCTGAATGCTCAGATCTGCTGGATATGAAGCCTCCAAACCGGATCTGCGTCCTATCCCTCCTGATCTGCGTTCTCCTTGGCCAGATCTGCTACTAACCTTTCAGATCTATGCTGGATCTGACAATATCTCTTCAGATCTGCAACCTCCAAGGCTGGATCTGATGTTATCTCTTCAGATCTAGGCTAGATCTGCCAATATCTCCTCGGATCTGCAATCTCCCAAGCTGGATCTAGTGCTATATCTTCAGATCTGCACCCTACAGAACTAGATGCGCACGCAAATATACGCTCGGATCTACCCTCTCCCGAGGCTGAATCTATCGGTGTGCCTTCGGATACGCGTCCTCCTGCGGAAGCTGAGCCGGCGTCCTCACTCAAGGCGATGCTGCGTCCTTCCTCCTCTGGACGGCGTTTTTCCCACTGCTCGGATACGGGTTGCGTCCTCCCTGGGCAGGCGTCCTCACTCTCTAGGCCCGGTCGGCGTTCTCTCTCCTACGAAACAACGTCCTTCCTCCTGCGAGCGCGCGACCACAAGAAGGGCTTCTTCCTCTCCGGCGGATGCGCACCGAGCTGGCACGCTGCCTTGCTCACCCAGGCGGAAAAGGTGTGCTCGAACGGAGAACCTTACTAGGTGCTGCCTCGGGGGTCCCCTGAAGCTAAGGGTGAAACCAGAAATAACCTTACCAGGGCAGGCACTCGAAGTCCCCCGAGGCTAAGGGTGAGATCTCCGACCGGAGACACTCGGTTGCACTAAACAGTGCTGCAGACCGACTAAACAACGGGCGTGCTGAAGCAGACAGAAGTCTAGCTCTCAATAATAATATCAAATCATGAATGATCCAAATGAGGTGAGAACCTCTCCTTTTATAATGCCAAACTCCCTCCAAAACTTAACTCTCCTTTGACCTGCGCAGTTTACCTTGGGTCAGCCTGATGCCTCCCCCCATCATACTCATGTGGACCCCCAAGGCCCCCTCTCTAAGTTACAACGTCAATCTACTAGGAAAGAACACTTTATTATAAAGTGAGGTGACTAAAGTGAGGTGACCCCTCTTATTTCTCCCTTTATTTATTATTTCTAGCTAAAGCGGCAAAATAAAGCAAAAATGCAATATTCCAATTAGCAAGGCTAATTGGGAATATTACAGTCTCCCCCGGCAAAACGTTGCTTGTCCTCAAGCAACTGAAGTGATGGGTGCTGTAAGATCTTCTCATCCTCCCAAGTGGCATCCTCATCCGGCAGATTCTTCCATCTCACCAAGAACTCTCTGATCTTCCTGCTCCGCAGCTGTCTCTCCCTGGTGTCAATAATGGCCTCCGGCTATAATACCAAGTGCCCCTCATCATCTGTCGGTGGTAGCTCCCCGGTGACTGTCACGTGCTGGCCCAGTGCCTTCTTAAGGCATGATACATGGAAGATGTTATGAATCCGGCTGCCTTGGGGCAGCTCCAACTCATATGCAACCTGCCCGATCCTACGTATCACCCTGTACGGTCCATAAAAGCGAGGCTTAAGCTTCTCTGCCCCCTTCTGTTTGAGTGAAGACTGTCGGTATGGCTGTAACCGTAGGTAGACTAGGTCCCCTACCTCAAAGTGTCTCTCCACCCGACCCTTATCAGCATACAACTTCTGCTGATTTTGTGTTGTGGCTATGTTGTCCTTGAGAGTCCGGAGGATATCTTGGCTCTCTTGGATCCATAACTTGGCTCGCGGAGCCCTGCTAACCCCAAACATCATGTCCACAAAAGATAGGGAGTGATATCCATACAATGCATAGAAAGGTGTCATACCGATAGACATATGGTGGGTTGTGTTGTAGCAGTACTCGCCCAAATGTAGCCATTTCAGCCACGCTCTCTGCTGCCCACTGACGTAGTTACGCAAGTAGCCCTCTAGCCACTTGTTAACTATCTCCGTCTGCCCGTCCGTCTGGGGATGGTAACTAGTGCTCGGTGTCAACTCTGTCCCCACTAGTCGGAAGAGCTCCTGCCAAAATCCTCCCATAAATCGGCTATCCCTGTCACTAACAATGGTCTTGGGTAGACCATGCAATCTGAAAACCTCCCGGAAAAACAACTCTGCTACCTGTGCTGCTGTATGATGCGCCGAAATGGCGAAAAAATGGGCATACTTCGTTAGCCGGTCAACTACTACGAAGATGCAGTCCTTGCCCTGCACTGTGGGCAACCCCGTGATGAAGTCCATCGAAATACTTTCCCACTTCCCCTCCGGAATGGGAAGCGGCTGCAACAACCCCGCAGGATGACTCATCTCTCCCTTGTTCCGCTGGCAAACCTCGCACTCCCTGACATGCTGGAGTACGTCCTCCTTGAGGCCCTTCCATGCAAATCTCTCCCGGATGGCCCTGTACATCTTGGTGAACCCCTGATGGCCCGCCAATGGTGAATTATGTGAAGCCTGGAGTATCTTCTCCTTGAGCTGAGACCCCTCAGTCAAGAAGATCCTATCCCTGTAATAGATGACCTCATCGGCCACCCTGTATCTGCTATCTGCTACCTGTCCATCCAGCACCTCGCATGCAAATCTATCTTTGGAGTACTCAACCGGTAGTCGAGCCTTCCAGTCAGCGTCCAAGCTCATGAGTGATAACGTGGCTGGTCTACGGGAAAGGGCATCAGCTACCACGTTATTCTTCCCCTTGACATACTCTATGTCAAAATCGTAAGCCTGGATCTTGCTGATCCACTTCTGCTGCCTCTCCTGCAACTGCTTCTGCTCCAGAAAGTACTTCAGGCTGTTATGATCTGTCCTCACCCTGACTCTGCCACCTACCAGGTACTGCCGGAATTTGGCCAATGCATGCATGATGGCCAGCATCTCCTTGTCATAGATGGGATAAAGCCTCTCGTGTGGAAGGAGCTTCCGGCTCTCGAACGCAATCGGATGACCCTCCTGCATCAAAACTGCTCCAATCCCCTCTCCTGATGCATCGCACTCTAGGACGAAGGGCTGCGTAAAATCAGGTAGTGCTAACACTGGGCAACTGCTCATCACATCCTTGAGCTTATCAAAAGCTCGCTGTGCCGTATCCGACCAACTGAATGCTCCCTTCCTCGTCAACTCCGTGAGGGGTGCAGCAAGCTGAGAGAAGCCCTTGACGAACTTCCTGTAATAGGTGCAAATACCAATGAACCCTCGGAGTTCCGTTACATTCCGTGGCTCCGGCCAGTCCCTGATAGCCCGGATCTTCTCATCGTGGACTCTCACCCCGTCCACTCCTATGATGTGCCCCAGATATAGCATCTCCGTCAATCCAAACTCACACTTGGAGAGCTTGGCAAAGAACTGCTGCTCCTCCAGAATGTGCAAGACCGTCTCAATGTGCTGTAGGTGCTCCTCCCAGGTCCTGCTGTATATAAGGATATCATCAAAGAAAACCAGCACGAACTTCCTCGGATGATCCCTGAAAATGTGGTTCATACACGACTGGAAAGTAGCAGGTGCATTGGTCAACCCAAATGGCATGACAAGAAACTCAAAGTGCCCGTAATGACACCTGAAAGCAGTCTTGGGAATGTCCTGTTCCCTCATGCGTATCTGATGGTACCCGGATCTCAGATCAATCTTTGAGAAGAACCGTGCTCCTCTCAACTCATCCATCAACTCATTGATCCTGGGAATGGGGTACCTGTTCTTCAGGGTCTTTTTGTTCAGAGCCCTGTAGTCAATGCACATGCGTAATGTGCCGTCCTTCTTCTTCACCAGCACTACTGAAGAAGCGAAAGGACTGGTGCTGGGTCGAATGTGCCCAAGGGCCAGCAGCTCCTGAATGGCCCGCTCTATCTCGTCCCGATAGGCTTTGGGATGCCTATACGGTGTGGTGATCACCGCCTGTATCCCCTGCTCCAACTCGATCGTGTGCTCAAACCCTCGATCCGGTGGCTGTCCTGGCGGAATATCTCCAAAAACTACTGCATATCTGTCGAGAAGAGTCTGTAGATCAGGGTGTACCGTCCGTCCTGTATCGACTGCCTCTGAAGCCCGCAACTCGACTGCCCACTCTATGTCTCCCTTGCGGAATGTCGCCTCCATGCTGTGTGCCGATACTGTCTGGGGTGGATATGTGTTCTGCCCTCGGATCTTCTCATGCTTCCCTGTCTTGGGATCATCCCACTCCATCTCCAAGGCCTTCCAATCTGTTGTGACTTTCCCCAGAGTAATGAGCCACTGAACTCCCAATATCACATTGGTGTCCGGAATGTCCACCACAAAGAAGTGATCGGTCAATGTATAGGTGCCCATCGTCACTGATAACTCTGGTACATATCGAGCACAAGCCATGGTCTGATCTCCTGGGACCAAAACGGAAAACCCATCAAAGCCCTCCGTCGGTATGCCTCTCCGTGCAACCATCTGGGCATCAATGAAGTTGTGGGTAGCCCCACTATCGACTAAGACCGAAACTCTCTGTCCGCGCACTGTCCCACGTACGCGCAATGTCAGATACTTGGGGACTCCTCGTAATGCTGCTAGAGCTCCCCCAGTAGGTGCGAATGAAGCCCCACCTGCATCGGGTGGTGGAGGTGGTAAGGTACTCTGCGCTGCATAATATCCTCCTGTCTCCTCATCATCCCCCTCATCCTCTTCCCCGCTGCTCTCGGAGAAGACCTCTATGAAATGTGCCTTCCCTGCCGTACACTTGTGTCCCGGTGCCCACGGCTCCTGGCAGGTGAAGCATAATCGCTTCCGTCTCGGCTCTCTCCTGGCCTCATCATCAAACTGTCCTCGTCCTGGATTCGCCTTGGGAGGCGGAACCCTCGTGTCCTTACCCTTAGGCTGGAAAGCCTGTCTCTGGGGATAAGGTGGCCGAGTCCTAGGCAAGACATCTTGTAGGTCACGGGCCCTACTGACAGCATCCTGTAGTGTAGCCGGTTTGTTTGACCGGACTAGGCCACGAAGTGGCTCTGACAGCCCCTCCACAAACATAAGGACCATCCGAGTTGTCGATAAGTCAGGTACCATCACTGAAACCCTCAAGAAGTCTGAGATGTATGCCTCTGCACTCCCCGTCTGTCTAAGCTTGGTCAGCTCGAAGAAAGGCTGATCCGGGTCCTTCCTGTCAAAACGTTCCACCACTCTCCTGGTGAACTCAGCATATGTCGTCACTGCGGAATGTCCCAGTGTTGTCAACCCATGAAACCACCAGTCCTGGGCCTCACCCTCTAAATGCAATGCAGCCATCTTAATGGCCTCCCTCTCTGGTATCTGGTTAAGCTGAAAATAGAGGTCCAACTTCTCCACCCAAGACTTTGCCGTAGTCTTCTGTGATCCATCAAACATCGGCAAATGGAATTTACTCGCTGCACGGTGACTATCACGGTGGGATCCACGTCCCTTGTGTTGGTCCTGCTCATGGGCCTTGCCTCCACATCGGAACTGGATATAGCGATCTAAGGGGAAAGCATCCATGAACGCCTGACCCAGGCTCTGCCAGTCTGCAAAAATGGCCGCATGTTGAGCTAGACCCCCATCTCTGGGTGCTGTCGACCCCTCGTCCTCTACCGGAAAGGTAGGCATGGTGGGTCGAGTGGGTGCGGGATTGACCCTCTGTGCACCACCCCGCACTCCTGTCTCTGCGTCTTCAAATGTGGGCATATAGGGTCTCTGTGCTGTCACAATGGGAATAGCGTCTGGTATGTAGTGAGACACGCCCGATCCCTCTCCCACCTGGAGAACCCTAGGGGGTTCTTTCTGTGTTACCTCTACAGCTGCAACTCTCTTGGTTACATCCTGCATGTGATGGATGAGTGTATCCACCTTCTCAGCCAACTTCTCAACTATGTCCTCCATTGGATTCCGCTGTTTTGTCTCTGAATTAGAATCACTTCCCCCGAAGAGACTCTTCCGATGGATGTAGGGGTTACCCCCGGACGTCATAGACTGCTAGCACCACAGGCTGAGCCAGATCTATGCTCTGATACCACTGTAATATCCCCAAAGGGAAATAACCAGTAATAAACAGAAAATTGCCAGACAGATATAGAAAATACAATGCTGAACCAGATCACTGAATAATTACACATAGAATACCAGAAAACTGAGCCATTTTATTAATCTGAAGGTACATAGAGAGGAGTACAAGAAAATCGGAATGAGGGCACCTATCCTTGCTCAAGGCAAGTGAAGAATCCTCTCGGACGGAGATAATGGCTGCAACAGGACGGACGTCTCGTGCTACGGCCCGAAGGCCGGAGCACAACATTTCGGTACTATGAGCGAAGGGCGGAAAACGGTCGATCTCAAACTCCAAGCCTCACCAATGGAAAGCGGCGTACGCTGGTGACAACGCGAGCGAGATGAAGCACTGATCACCCAAACCTCCCTACAGATGGATCAGCTACTGAATGCTAGAAAACGCTGTTGAGTCCATCTCACACAAGCCTGCTCCTCAGATCAGCGTCCTACCTGGTGGATCTGCCTCCTGAATGCTCAGATCTGCTGGATCTGAAGCCTCCAAACCAGATCTGCGTCCTATCCCTCCTGATCTGCGTCCTCCTTGGCCAGATCTGCTACTAACCCTTCAGATCTATGCTGGATCTGACAATATCTCTTCAGATCTGCAACCTCCAAGGATGGATCTGATGTTATCTCTTCAGATCTAGGCTAGATCTGCCAATACCTCCTCAGATCTGCAATCTCCCCAGCTGGATCTAGTGCTATACCCTCAGATCTGCATCATACAAAACTAGATTTGCAAATATCTGCTCAGATCTACCCTCTCCCAGGCTGAATCTATCAGTGTGCCTTCAGATCTGCGTCCTCCTCTTCAGAACTGGACAGCGTCCTCACTCCAAGGCTGATCTGCGTCCTTCCTCCTCCTGGACAGCGTTTTTCCCTGCTCAGATCTGGACTGCGTCCTCCCTGGAACAGCGTCCTCACTCTCCTAGGCTGATCAGCGTTCTCTCTCCTACAGAAACAGCGTCCTTCCTCCTCTGAACTGCGCAGCCACAAGAGGGCTTCTTCCTCTCCAGATCTGCACCAGAAACTGCTGCTACCTTGCTACTGAAACTGAAAGGTGTACTCAGAACAGAACCTTACTAGGGCGGGCACTCGAAGTCCCCCGAAGCTAAGGGTGAAACCAGAAATAACCTTACCAGGGCAGGCACTCGAAGTCCCCCGAGGCTAAGGGTGAGATCTCCGACCGGAGACACTCGTGCACTAAACAGTGCTGCAGACCGACTAAGCAACCGGCGTGCTGAAGCAGACAAAAGTCTAGCTCTCAATATCAATATCAAAATATGCATCATCCAAATGAGGTGAGAACCTCTCCTTTTATAATGCCAAACTCCCTCCAAAACTTAACTCTCCTTTGACCTGCGCAGTTTACCTTGGGTCAGCCTGATGCCTCCCCCATCATACTCATGTGGACCCCCAAGGCCCCCTCTCTAAGTTATAACGTCAATCTACTAGGAAAGAACACTTTATTATAAAGTGAGGTGACTAAAGTGAGGTGACCCCTCTTATTTCTCACTTTATTTATTATTTCTAGCTAAAGCGGCAAAATAAAGCAAAAATGAAATATTCCAATTAGCAAGGCTAATTGGGAATATTACAACCACCAACCTGTTGCCAAGCACCAACTTGGATTTTGATGAGGCTCCGACCTCTAGGGCTCCAACCCTATCTTTTCAAGGCACCAACCTTGTGTTTAGGGGCACCTACCCCAAGGACACCAATCCCTTTGTCTTCTTTTTTAATATAAAATGTGTGATGTACTTACTTGACTGTCATCAACAAGATTCTTCACTATTATTTCTTCACCGTACTATGTCCATCATGTGAATTCAATAGTCCTCACATAAGTCTGAGCCTTCAAGGGTAAGTCCAAGCCTTCTACAAGTTCAGATCCGAAGTATCACAGGTTCACTAGCTTGCAGTTTTAAGTCTGAGCCTTCAAGGGTAAGTTCAAGCCTTCTACAAGTTCAGATCCGAAGTATCACAGGTTCACTAGCTTGCAATTTTGAGCCTCCATAAATAACTGTCCTTAGGTCCAAAATTTACGAGTCCTCTAGAGTACCAAGGTGCAATTCCACAAGTCTATCCGAGCTTCAGTTTCTCCACAGCTGTGTTCGAGCTACCACAAGAATATTCGAGTTGAATGTTCACAATTCAACCTTCTTACATGTCTGAGGTATTGAGGTTAAGGCACCGAGTAGGTGACTGTCCACTGTTCCTCCACAGGTAGACTTTTTATACACCTGTCACAAATTTGAACCTCATAAAAGATGATTGTGCAATCTGTTGTCTGAGCTTGAGGAAGAATAACCCAAACAAATGTGCTTTTTAAGTCCTCCCCGGCCTTAGTTCACAAGATGTGAACTCTACTTAAAGTTCTGTGCTTCTCGGATATTCTTCACCGAATTGCTGATTCTGAAATGGATGAATGCAGATTTATATATATAGTAGTTTGTCCCTATGAAGAGACACATCCATTGGAATAAGGGCCGACATTATATGACGGCATATGTCGGCTTGACTATAAATAGATATTTTTTATCTTAAAAATTCAGTTTCTCACAAACTAATGGGAGTTTTGGGGCAAGTAAGAGCTTGTTGGAAAGAGGGAAAAATCCTCTTTAATATGGTCTAGGATTCATTGTGAAAGGATGCCTCCAAGGTGTCTAAATTTATTTTTCTTTGTGATTGTTCATAAAATTTTAGTGCAGAAGGTGATTGGGACAGTAAGAGATCATTAGAGCTTCTTCATCATGGTGTGTCTTCCATGTCATCATATGTCATAGTGCAGCATCTATCAATCTTCCATTAAGAGAGCTTATATTCCATCAATGACAATTATTGACCAACAATCTCCCCCTTTGTCATTGATGGAAATATTATAGAATTCTCTCCCCCTTTGACATCAATGGAAAATGGGGAGCCCAAGTACTTACCCTGTTATGTTGCTCTCCTTGACATGCTGCTTGATTTAATGTGATGCAAGAGCAATGACCCCCATCTTTTGGCGAAGATACTCAAATGCTTCTCGTGGAAGGGGTTTTGTAAAGATATCCGCAATTTGCTCTTTTGTATTGACGTATTCCAACCTGATATTGTGTTCAACAACTTGTTCACGGAGAAAGTGGTATTTGATTGGAATATGTTTGGTTCTTGAGTGCATCACCGGATTCTTTGAAAGACTGATGGCGCTAGTATTGTCACAAAAAATAGTAATTGGTTTCTTAGTTTCTATGTTAACATCCTTCAAGGCTTCCTTCATCCATAGAATTTTTGTACAACAATCAACAGCAGCTATATATTCGGCTTCAGCTGTAGAAAGGGATATAGATGATTGATTTTTGCTGAGCCAAGATACAAGACATTCTCCCATAAAGAATGCATTTCCACTAGTACTTTTTCGATTATCCACACTTCCGGCCCAATCAGCGTCAGAATAGGCTGTCACAAAAAGAGTTGAACTCTTAGGATACCAAAGACTGAAATCAGTGGTTCGTTTCAGGTATCTGAGAATTCTTTTCACAGCTGCTAGATGGGATTGATTAGGACTTGACTGAAATCGCGCTACCATTCCTACTTCTTGCATAATATTTGGTCTTGTAGTAGTTAAGTATAGGAGAGCTCCAATTATTGATCTGTAAAGAGTTGCATCTATTTGGGGGGTATCATCATCTTTGCTTAATTTACAATCTGTGGTCATTGGTGTGATCATAGGTGCACAATCTTCCATCCCATATCTTTTAAGCATGTCTTTAAGATATTTTGCTTGAGATATAAACATGCCTGCAGAGGTTTGAGATATTTGTAGCCCAAGAAAGTACAACAACTCACCAATCATTGACATCTCGA
This sequence comes from Pinus albicaulis, assembly GCA_034641835.2. Lineage (NCBI taxonomy): Eukaryota > Viridiplantae > Streptophyta > Pinopsida > Pinales > Pinaceae > Pinus > Pinus albicaulis. The sequence continues at coordinate 443,915,731 of CM076569.1, forward strand.
ATTTTTTTGACATATTTAGAGCAAATTCATGGCTCATTTCTTCATCATTGCTAGCAAAGATTGGATCATCGACGTAAACAAGAGTGATCAGAAGTTTTTCCCTGTCCATCTTCATGTAGAGATTGCTACCTGCCACTCACTTTTTGAAACCTTCTTGTTGCAGATAGTGATCCAACTTTGCATACCATGCTCTAGGGGCTTGTTTTAATCCATACAAGGCCTTTTTTCGTTTGCATACAAGGTCGTTTCCATCAGCAAGATCAAATCCTTCTGGTTGCTCCATGTAAACTTCCTCCTTGAGATCTCCATTCAGGATTGCTAATTTTAAATCCATTTGATAAACCTTGAATCCTTTTGAGCAAGTAAATGCTAGAAACATTCTTATGGCTTCCATTCGAGCTACTGGTGCAAATGTTTCTTCGAATTCAATTCCTTCGATTTGAGAGTATCCTTTGCAGACAAGTCTGTATTTATTTCTGATGATTTGTCCATCTTCATTCATCTTGTTTTTGAATACCCATTTTGTTCCAATTATAATTTTATCTTTTGGGCGAGGTACCAGTTCCCAAGTCTCATTTTTTTCGATTTGAGACATTTCTTCTTCCATGTCCTTTATACAATGAGGATCTTTGCTTGCTTGAGAAAAATTTTCAGGTTCTATTAAAGATAATAGAGCCACATCATCTTTTTTGGGGGTGCTTATCATCCTTCTTCGAGTTTGGATTCCTTCATATATATTTCCGATGACATGTGCTTCTAGATGATATCTTTGAACAAACTTGATCTTGGACGGAGTTTGTGAAGATTCATTTTGAGGTTCACTTTGAGGTTCTTCATTCTCCTCTTCTTTTTCAGGTTCTTCGTCTTCACTTTGTTCAAAGAAAGGCTCAACTTCATGATCTTCAATTCCTTTTTTTGGAAGGCCTTCATCAATCTTTACATCAATGCTTTCTACTATTCTTCGTAGACGATAGTTGTAACATTTGTAAGCTTTGCTCCTAGTGGAGTATCCAAGAAATATTCCTTCGTCAACTTTAGAATGAAATTTACCTGGTGAGTCATCATTTATTTTTATGAAACATTTGCTTCCAAAAACCTTGAAATATTTTACTGAAGCAGGTCTTCCTTTCCATAATTCATAAGGAGTATTTTCATTATTTGGTCTTAGTTGAGTTCGATTTAAGGTGTAAACTGCGGTGCCAACTGCTTCTCTCCAAAATTTTGGTTGCAAATCGGCTGCTAGTAGCATTGTCCTTGCCATTTCTTGAATGGTTCGATTTCTTCTTTCAACTACTCCATTTTGTTGGGGTGTCCTAGCAGTAGAGAGTTCTCTTTCGATTCCATGTTCTTTACAGAATTCATCGAACTCTTTTGAGGTGAATTCTCCTCCTCTATCCGTTCTAAGACATTTAATCTTAGAATCTTTCTCATTCTCAATGAGAGCCTTAAGATTTTTAAAACATTCAAATGCTTCGGATTTATATTTTATGAAATATACCCACATCATTCTAGTATAGTCATCAACAAATAGAGCAAAGTACCTTTCACCCTGAAGAGCTGGAGTTATAGTTGGCCCACACAAATCTGCATGAATGATTTCCAAAGTTTTTGTTGTTGAGAACTCCTTAGTTTTGTGGCTAGTTCTAGTTTTCTTTCCATGCTGGCATGGGCCACATACAACTTGATTTGGTTTGCACATTTTTGGAATATCCCTTACCGCATTAATTTTGCTGATGTTGACTAGGTTATCAAAACTTGTATGCCCCAATCGCTTGTGCCCTAACCAACTTTCATCTGTTTGACTTAAGTAACATTTATCTTATTGGATTCTACTGAGTATGTAAACATTATCTGGTGTTCTTACTCCTTTTGCCACAAGTTCTCTCGTGGATGAGTCTCTTATTTCACAGTTTTTTGTACTAAAGACAACATTATGTCCTTGGTCACAAATCTAGCTAACACTTAAGGGATTGTGCTTGAGCCCTTCTACCAGGAAGGTATTTTGAGCCTTTCCTAGTCCATTGACAAGGGTAGCAGTTCCTTTTCTAGTGATTTTAGCGGATCCACTTCCAAAAGATAGATTTCCATTTTTCTTGTTCAATGAGATAAACTTATTTTGGTCACCTGTCATATGTCTTGAGCATCCACTATCCACGAACCAATGATTTTCTTCACTATGAGCACATAGAGCTAGGCCACATTTATCAGTTTTGAGATTTATGTTTTTAGCTTTCTCCCTTTTGAGAGGACAATTTTGTTCATAACTTCATTATGATCATAATTATCACATAATGAGCAAGACGGATCAAACTTAGCCAAGGGATCAAAAGAATTGTAAGTTTTGATTTGTCCTTGCTCTTTAGGACCATGTAGTTGGTTTGTTTGATTTTTCAATCTTGGTGCTTCATTCTTATGAGCCTTGCAATGTTTAGCTTGATGCCCAAAGTTCTTACAATTGTAACAATGCCCAAGAAAAATAGTTTGATACCTGTTGTAGTATCCAACATTCTTCCTTGGAGTTGCTCTTTCTTCAATTCTTGGTTTTAAGATGGGACTTTGTTCCTGACGAGATGACTTTTCTTCTTTGCGATGGCGAGAGAATATATCAGCATAACTTCTGGCATTATTCTTTGTACTTGATGATTCTCCTTTGAAACCAATTCCAGACTTGTCATGTTGAGGTTTTCGAGTATTAAGAATGTTGTCAAGAGCTAGAGAGCTTTGCCAACTCCTTTTGACCTGCTCTAATTCCTTTCTTAGAGATACTATTTCAGCTTCACGTTTTTCACAGATATCATCCTTCTCTTTTAGCTTAATGTTCAAGAAGTCTTACCTTCTTTTTGCTTCCTCTCTTTCTATTTTGAGAGAAATTATCTTCTTTTGTAGATTCTCATTTTTTTCAATGGCATTCATCAGCAAACTATCCATGTTTCTTTCATCTTCCAATTCTGAGTCATCATCATTTGTAAATGCCATGAATAATGTTTCTTTGCTTCCAACATAATCACTTTCCTCATCTCTTTCTTTGTGATGACGCATATTTCTGGTTGATATCCTTTTGATGACTACAAATTCATCTTCATCGGACTCATCTTGTTTGGAGAAGCAGTTCTTCTTATTAAACCCTTTCTTTTTGTACATCATCCTTTTAGAGTCCTTTTCATCATCCCTATCATGTTTATGGGGACATTTTGCAGCGTAATGACCTATTCTTCCACAATTGAAACAAATAAGAGGGTACTTACCTTGTAGCTTGGATCCCCTTTTTAGTCTTCGTACAAATTGAGCTAATTCGTTTTCAGTATCAGATTCATTGCTGTTGTAATTCCATCCTTTTCTTTCTTGTGTAGATCTTGAGGCTTTGAAGGCTGCTTCTTTGAAATTTGGACTCCCTTTCCTCATCTCATAGGCAATGAGAATTCCATGGAGTTCATCCATCTTGAGAGTATCTAGATCCTTCATTTCTTCTATGGCACTTACTTTGGAGTCAAATCTGTCAGGAAGCGATCTTAGGATTTTTTGAACAAGGGTGCTTTCTTCAATATTTTCTCCTAGTCCTTTAAGAGAGTTAACCACTTAAGCTACTCGGAGGAAGTATGATGCAATATCTTCTTCATCATCCATTTTCAGACTCTCAAATTGTCTTCTATAGGTTTGAAGCTTTTCCTTTTTTACTTTGGAGTCGCCATCATACAGAGAAACCAACTTATCCCATACTTCTTTGGCTGAGTCACAGTTCATGAATTTTGTAAATTCGGAATCGGTAATTCCACTAGTGATGGAATTTAAAGCTTTGGCATTAGCAATGTAGGCTCTTCTTTCATCTTGATCAGTTGGAATATTGGCGGGAGTTTTGTACCCATCCAGAATAGAGTGCCATACTTCAGGACCAAGAGACATTAGATAGTAGGACATCCTCTTTTTCCAAAACCCAAAATTCGTTCCATCAAACATAAGTAGTTTCCCTGTTGCTTCCATGTTCTTCATTGTGCCTAAGAATCCTTCTTCCCGCTGTTAGACTGATATTGAAGAACTTGGCTCCGATACCAATTGTTGGAAATACTGAGAGGGAGGTGAATCAGTGTTTCTTTTCAATTGTTAGTTATTGCCAGTTAGATTCTTCACAATTAAAGACAGAGAGTTGTATAAAAATAATATTAAGGATTAATAAGAACTTCAATCCCTTTTTTAATAATAGTATACAATAGAAGAGTGAAGGGCACCAACCCTTTTAATGAAACAGGCACCAACCTATTGCCAATCACCAACTTGGACTTTGACGAGGCTCCGACCTCTAGGGCTCCAACCCTATCTTCTCAAGGCACCAACCTTGTCTTTAGGGGCATCTACCCCAAGGACACCAATACCTTTGTCTTCTTTTTTAATATAAAATGTGTGATGTACTTACTTGACTGTCATCAACAAGATTCTTCACTGTTATTTCTTCACTATACTTTCTTGACTGTACTTTGTCCATCATGTGACTTCAATAGTCCTCACATAAGTTTGAGCCTTCAAGGGTAAGTCCAAGCCTTCTACAAGTTTAGATCCGAAGTATCACAGGTTCACTAGCCTGCAGTTTTAAGTCTGAGCTTTCAAGGGTAAGTTCAAGCCTTCTACAAGTTCAGATCCGAAGTATCACAGGTTCACTAGCTTGCAATTCTGAGCCTCCATAAATAACTGTCCTTAGGTCCAAAATTTATGAGTCCTCTAGAGTACCAAGGTGTAATTCCACAAGTCTATCCAAGCTACAGTTTCTCCACAGCTGTGTCCGAGCTACCACAAGTATATTCGAGTTGAATGTTCACAATTCAACCTTCTTACATGTCTGAGGTACTGAGGTTAAGGCACCGAGTAGGTGACTGTCCACTGTTCCTCCACAGGCAGACTTTTTATACACCTGTCACAATGAGGATCTTTGCTTGCTTGAGAAAAATTTTCAGGTTCTATTAAAGATAATAGAGCCACATCATCTTTTCTAAGGGTACTTATCATCCTTCTTCGAGTTTGGATTCCTTCATCTATATTTCCGATGACCTGTTCTTCTGGATGATATCTTTGAACAAACTTGATCTTGGAGGGAGTTTGTGAAGATTCATTTTGAGGTTCACTTTGAGGTTCTTCATTCTCCTCTTCTTTTTCAGGTTCTTCTTCTTCACTTTGTTCAAAGAAAGGCTCAACTTCATGATCTTTAATTCCTTTTTCTGGAAGGCCTTCATCAATCTTTACATCAATGCTTTCCACTATTCTTCATAGATGATAGTTGTAACATTTGTAAGCTTTGCTCCTAGTGGAGTATCCAAGAAATATTCCTTCGTCAACTCTAGAATGAAATTTACCTGGTGAGTCATCATTTATTTTTATGAAACATTTGCTTCCAAAAACCCTGAAATATTTTACTGAAGCAGGTCTTCCTTTCCATAATTCAATAGGATTCTTTTCATTATTTGGTCTTAGTTGAGTTAGATTTAAGGTGTAAACTGCGGTGCCAACTGCTTCTCTCCAAAATTTTGGTTGCAAATCGGCTGCTAGTAGCATTGTCCTTGCCATTTCTTGAATGGTTTGGTTTCTTCTTTCAACTACTCCATTTTGCTGGGGTGTCCTAGCAGTAGAGAGTTCTCTTTCGATTCCATGCTCTTTACAGAATTCATCGAACTCTTTTGAGGTGAATTCTCCTCCTCTATCTGTTCTAAGACATTTAATCTTAGAATCTTTCTCATTCTCAGTGAGAGCCTTAAGATTTTTAAAACATTCAAATGCTTCGGATTTATATTTTATGAAATATATCCACATAATTCTAGTATAGTCATCAACAAATAGAGCAAAGTACCTTTCACCCTGAAGAGCTGGAGTTCTAGTTGGCCTTACAAATCTGCATGAATGATTTCCAAAGGTTTTGTTGTTGAGAACTCCTTAGTTTTGTGGCTAGTTCTGGTTTGCTTTCCATGTTGGCATGGGCCACATACAACTTGATTTGGTTTGCACATTTTTGGAATATCCCTTACCGCATCCTCCCGGATCCCAACGCCACCATGGCCAATCATCGCCCAGTTCCCATGGCTCGGACTGCGCACTGGCTCGGGCTATCATTGAGGCCCCATGAAGTGAAGTCCGCCAACAAGCATCAATACTCCCTGGCTCCTGTTGTGCTGTACCTCTAACTGTATAAGTTGCCCCACCAATTGTGTACCAACTCATCACCTCTCTCCAATCCAACCCCTGACTCAATCCAATGTTGATCCCGCTCTCTTGAAACCTGGATGGAATGTTGAAGAAACGTCGATCTGTGCCCCACTGCCAACTGGAATCTGTATCATATGCCATGTCTAAAGGCCCCTGCTCCGCTGTGCTCCCTACGAAGAAGATCGTACCAACAAGAGGCTACCAACTCATGATCTCCCGCCATTCTTCCCTGGAAGAAGTATCCAATGAAGTGACAACTGTATACAGAACATGCCTGGGGTGCTTTCGCCATTCCGTAATCAAATCACGCTGCTCTGTCCCTTCTGCCGACGAGATCTGCTTGCAGAAGAAATCCCCTCCCTCTATAATGGGCCAAAGTGGCCAAGATATGTTGCAAGCCCCATCGATGTACCCCTGGAGAGTGCTACTCTCTGAAAGTACTGCAGCTCTGTTGAATGCTTGTGCATCTATCTGCACCTCATTAGTGTGTCAGCCCAAAGATGGATGCTCCACCATATCCACCAACTCCCCCCTCTCCTGATCGGGGATGTAATGCTCCTGCTGTCCACTAGCCCCCCCAAAGATGGATGCTCCACCATATCCACCAACTCCCCCCTCTCCTGATCGGGAATGTAATGCTCCTGCTGTCCACTAGCCCCCTGCAGAACTATCCCATCAACCTCCAACATCTCCAGAGGATATGGATCTGCAACTGCTGTCACCGTACTCGGTGATTGTGTATCTGACTTCTCCTCCTCAATGGATGACCCCAAAGTTAGCTGCTTATCCATCATAGACTCAATGTGAGCCTCCATTTGGCTCTCCCCCAAAGGACTATCATGCATGATGTGCATAGTATTCTCCTCTGCTGACTTCTGCTCCATCATATGCTGCTCCGGATGAATCGTCACAAGTGACTGATCACTTTGAGTATCTCTCGTAGAGTCCCTAACTGCTCACCTTGCACACTGGAATACAGCTTCGGCCTACTATCATCATCTCTGCATGACTGCTCTTGCTCCCAGAGGCATCCTCCTCTAATCCCATGGACTCACCTGAAGAAGAGTCCTCATCCTGGCATATAGAAGGAATGCACTTCTGTTCTGCCTCTGCCACATCATCTACATCACTCAAGCATGAGTGATTGGCCCCCCCAGGGTTCTTTGCAGATAAAGCAAAGTCCCTTCCTCCGCAGCTCATTTCTGCTGCCTGATCCTCCAAATTGGGGCATCTCCTCCTTGGTCAACTATCTCGTGAATAGCCCAATATTCTGCTCAACCAGCCCTTGGGCTAGCTCATAACCAGCTGGTGAGACCAACTTCTCTCTCCTCCAAATGCTCAATAACCTAGTCTGCAACTCTTCGCAAATGGTCTCACGGTCTCTCATACATGATGACAGGATGCTCTGCATGTGTGTTATGATGGTGTCAGGATGATGTCTCCTAATGCTGAAGAAGCATTGGAACATCTGCAGAATCAAATCATCACACTCAAGGTCAAACATGATGACATACGTCTCGAATGTGGCCATACTCCCTAAAATCTCAAGCTTCTTCCCGAAGGTAGAGCCTGCGCTGTTGTCAAAACCCTGAAAGTCTCTATTATCGATCTCATAATCCTCCTCATAACATCATCACTATATGGAGCTATAGGTGCGGTCAACTTCATGATGTTATTGAGGAATGATGCAACTGGAAGTCTGACCCCCTCACATGGTTCCTCCAAGAATTTGGGTTGTATAAGAGCTAGCATAGCATGTTTTAGAGCCCAAATTAGTTTCTTCCCTTCTTCTTGCCTTATTTTGGACAGAAGTTCATTAAGCTCATCGAGTTTGGACATAACTCTCCATGTCACCTTCATGTGTTTCAAATCTGTTCCAAGCGCAAGAATTTTGTGACCAATCCCCAATTCTCCCTGCAAATCTTTTGGCTGCTCTTTTTGAAGGATGGCACATATTCCAGTTGAAAAGGGTTTGCCGTTTGGTTTTGTTTTTTGGTCTTCTGATGCATGGTGGTTCAAGGAACCAATTTCTGTTTTCATTTTTCTCAAACTATTTAGGAACCCCTCCATGGTTCGCAATACATACAAGGTTAAACAAAATGAGACCTTCCCCTTGTAATTCAAGATTTGCTCACCAACAACCTCTCTTTCTGCTTACTAACCACCTCGAGGCACTAGCAACACCGCACATACAAACAGTCGGAATTTATGATGCAAGGAAATGATCTCTCCTCAAGCTCTGTGTCGACTCTGGAAATTCTACAACTGCTCGCTGGAAGGAACCCTTGTTTGAGCCTCCAAAAGTGCTCAAAATGTTTTTCCAAATTAATCTGGGGCTCTCTACCACAAACCCAGAAAAACCCAGAAATTATTTTGACAAATACGACCTGTCACCCGGAACCCAAAATTTAATTTTACTCCTTCCCCACTAGCTGCCAAATAATTTTGTATGTTTGGGGCACAAAAACTCCCCCAAAAATTCTACAAAATTAGGAGCCAACTCCTTGACCTATGGCTGACAAAAACCAGAAATGTTTTGGGCTAATAATCTAATTATGATTGACCAAAAATGTTCAAATGGTGTGAAATCCCAGCTAAACCAACAATTCGCCATGCTATAAGAATGACAATTTCAGACCCGAATATCGCTCGCAAAATTCTGAAATTTTTACCACAAACTCCTTTCACAAAACCCAGAAAAACCCAGAAATGGTTTTTCCAAATAACGATTGACCCCAATAGCAAGTTCCTCCAAAAACCACGTTGTTGCTCCAAGACTACAGTGCTGCATGTCTTCGGCCTCTGATTTACCCACTGAAAACTGCTCAGAAAATTCTAGGAATTTGGAAAGGTGATCGTTGTCCAAAACCCAAAAAAACCCAGAAAGGGTTTCCTCTAATTCCAACCTTCAACATATGACCCTTTGTTGTCTGGCCCTCTTCCAATTTCGTTTTCTGGCACTGTAGTTGCTACTGTCAATCACTGCTCTCCAAAATCCCAACCAACCTCCTCAAATGGCTCTCCTATCAATCTCCCAATACCACAGCTCTAAAATCCCACCAATGAAGCTCCCACAAATGAGCCTCCTCCAATGATTGCGTAGGCCCTTCTAACCAAAATAGTTGAGATGAAAGTTGGCCTCCAAGATAATCTGTTGCATAGCTATGTTGGCCCTCAACTTTAGAAGTTTGGCCAAATTTGTCGTTTTTCGAATCCATATACAGTTTTCATAATAAAATTCGTATAGAATGGCCAACACAATTTTTTATGGGAATAATCCCAAACCATAATAGCTGCAATTGAAAACTGGAAACCCGCAGGCTGATCGAAGATTGAAGCTCTGATACCACTGTAATATCCCCAAATGGGATATTTTACTAATTTTTGCAGAAATCACACTAACTCAGTGTTTACCCATAAAATTACTAAATTAATAAACAAAAGATTGCCATGTAAAATAAAACACATAAGCACTGCAATCTATCAACACATGAAGAGGAAGAATCTTAGAATTTTTATTATAGATAATAAATGGGGTTACAAATACCTCTGATCCAAAAAGAGCTGAGAGGGAACTGCTGCACTGTATTGGCCTCCAAAACTGAACTGCTGCACTCTCCCTCCGGCAACAGCTACCACTGAATCCACTAAAGCACCCGTTGAAGATCTGAATGATCCTCACTCCAATATCTCTGAAGCTCTGCGAAACTTCTGAATGAAGTCTCCTCAAACAGAGTTGGGTTTCCGTCCAACACTCACCAATCACTCGAGGGTTTCCGTCCTGGGGCTACCAATGAAGTAGAAAACCAATGAAGACACTGAAATCTGATGAAACGCTTCAGATTTTGATAATCCCCGATCTTTGAAACATTTCATTCTAAAAAATAGAGTATCTGTTCAAACTTGGAAACTCGCTACAACCATTTTTGAAAGTTGATAAGCCAAATGATTTTGTTCCCTGAAGATGTGTGAGATAGATAATCTATTAAAGGACATCATCAAAGACCTTGTACCTTACATCCAATTCACCAGTGCTGGAGCCTCTAAAGCATGTCTCTAGTTTTCCCACTCAATAATAAATTTTGAATCACTCTCCCATATTTCCATCTATCTGGCACAAGAGCAAGGATCTTAGCTCTCGTGTTGGATCCTTTTCCATTGAAGCTTTTAAAAGAAAAGTAGTTTCTAGGCCTCAAAACTTTAGATAAAATTCTCTTTGTCATCTTCTCCTTAATAGGTCATCTCTTTATAGCTACCCAAGATTGCAGGAAGTTACAGCAGGGACGTAGCATTGCTAAGTTCTCCAATTGCTGGTGTATTAACAAAATCTTACACAGAATTAAAGATAGCATAGGTGAAGCGAGAGGCATCTCTTTCGTTGTGGTTAGAAGGGAAGCTAACAAGTTGGCTGACTATCTTTCTAACCAAGGCATAAAGACCTCAGCAAGACTTGTCTCCAAGGACTAGATAGTTATCGACTCTCCAACGGTTAAAACTAATTGTATGCTCATAAACGAAACTGACCTTCAAAAGGTGGGGGTCTTGTCAGAACCACCAGATCCTTTCACTCATTATGACAGAGTACACAAAAACCCCTCTCACGAATGATATTGGTGGTGGTTGGTCCTTGGTAAGCTCACTCCGGTATGCTCCCATGCATTATCATTACTCCAAGCCTGCCTCCATCACCCATGAATGCATGCACAACAACTGTTTGCTCGCTCCTCATTTCACTTGAAATGCCTCCTTATATTCCCCTCACCTCACCATCAATCCTCATTATCTCCCTCAGTTCAGCCCCCCTCTCACCCTAGGAAGTAACTGTTGCTCTCGGCTTCAGTTGTATCCCTCCCTCTCTCTGTGAAAACTGTCGACCATGGCTCCCCGACATCGCCTCCCTCCTCCCCAACCCTACTGCACTCATAACTCCTACTGGGATAATCCCTCTCGTCCCCCGGTAGTGAGGGAAAAAACTTTGGCGCGCAATGCAGCTTGTATCTTCACGGAGAACACCCTTGATTCGGTGCAGGAAATTATGCCTAGGTTGGACACAGAAGCTTCGGCTCGCCGTAGGTCCACCCCCTCAGAGACAGTTGACAGAGCTCTACAATGGATCTCTGACCCCGCCTTAACCAAAAGCCACGAGAACCTCTATACCCGTGCCATTGATCTGCACTGGCATACCAAGACTTTGTTAGTTATGGCACTCCAGGACTAGAACCATCTTACCAAGCGTCTAGAAAAGAAAATGGATGCGTTGTCAGATAGATTCGAAAGCCTACGTAAAATTAGTACACCACCTTCATTTTGTTGATATTTCCTCCCCGCATTATGACCTACTGAAACATAGTTCTTCCAAGCACCAGCATCCAAACCCCAAAGTTAAAAAGCAGGTCTCTACCAAGGGGAATCCACAGGACGTGGGCCCGTCTCACTGCCATATTTTCGACCTTAAGGAAGGGACCTCGGATCTCCCGATAAGCGTGGATGACTATCTCAATGAGGAAGAAGAGGTGCAGCCCCCCTTGTGTACTTAAATCTTTGGTCTTCTCCTGGTATTTTTTGGTTATTGTCTTTATTAAAGTCACTCAGCATGCGAGATCTACTGATCTTTTTTCCAGTTTCAAAAATTTATGGCTTTTTTATTTCGGTCATAAAGGGTTGTCTTATCTCCCCACTCAGCTCTTCTTCCCTTGTTTCCCTCTCCGAGTGTGGGATCGACCCTGTGTTTGTGCTGGACTCTGATCTGCTTCCAAAGAGGCTTTTTTGTATGATATTTTTCTCTACTTAATGTGGATAGTTCTTCCAAATTTACAAAAAAAAATAGGACATCTCTTTAAATAATTCCACGACCTTAATGGAGGTTCTCCTCACATCTTGAATAGTACAGTCGAATAGAACAAAATTTCTCACTTTCCATATCCCCATATGACGATTGTGTTTCTCACTCTTCATATGCCCCATATGACATAGAACGATACGGCTTTGTATGACTTATATCCCCAAAACCAAAGTGTAATGTAGGAATCAATAGAGGACCTATCCCATCATATGCTCATGTTAAGGATATGGCCTACCCCTATCCACTCCTTATAAATGCACCTCTAACTTGTTCTATTGTATGCTAATCTGAAATATTAGAGAAGACCCTATCTTAATATTTCTGATTTACTGTTTATTCTCTTTAAACTTGAATTTCATTTGATGCTAAAGTTATACTCTTTAATGCACAAGGTTTATGTATTAGAAAGGTAAATTTAGAAATTATTTCAGTTTTCATTTTGTGTTTTCAAGTTAGATATTGTTTTCAAATTTTCACATTTCTAATTTTATTGCAATGTGGTAGACTGATTGTGGCACAGGAGCAACCCTAGGACAGGTAAAAAAAAAATTCCTATTATTTTCTTTATCTTTAACAATCAATATATATATATATATATATATATATATATATTTCATGGTTTTTATTATTTTATAATGTGGCAGGATGATCGCGGAAAGGGGCCAGCCGAAGAACATGTAAAGTGCCAACCTTGCTTTATCTTCAGGTATTTTAATTCTTTACATAATTGAAATAATGTTAATTTTGTTCAAATATGCAGACATCTAGATATGGTGTGCATGATGATTCCGTCAATGAGGAAGAGTTGCATTCATCCCCATGTCAATTGGTGTTCCTGCAAAAAAATATGTTAAATGCAAACAAGGAACTTGAGCGTTTGGTAGAGATTGTGCCTCAAACATCTGAATAAGGAAAAAGGATAAGATAAGTTTTGACCCAACTCGTTACATATAAGGTAATAACAAAAAATAAAAAAGATATTTTTATTGTTCCGCATGAGATCAATTGTGATAGGTTGATTAATCATTTTTACATTACCTAAACTAACAAAAAAATTCTTTTATATGTAGCATTTCCAAGAACCTGTTGTCCCCGGTGTTGGTGGTAGTTAGAAACAAAGGCAAGATGTTCCCGAAGAGCCCTTTCATACACCTCGTATGCCTTTAGGTAGCAGCCAAGAAATGGACCCCCAAGAAGACAAGCAACCAATCGTTGAACGTGGTGGCAGTGATGAGGCTGATATGGCAAACTTTATTATTGCATTTCCTAGAGCTGCACGTGTCACCTCCATGGGGACCATTCCAGGCACGTTTCTGGTGAGAAATGAAGGTTTTATTATAAAGAAAGTACAACTCCCAAGTAAGTTTTAATATTTTAATTGTTTAATATACTTTATCTAAAACATATTTTATCATGATTATTATTTTTAAATTAATGATAATATTTTTTTCTGTATAGGAAGCAATGATTTCTACAGGTCATTGGAGAGAAAGGCATTGGTAATTTTTGGCCCAACCATACACACAAGATGGAATTCCCAGAATTCCAACCTGAAAAAAGAACTATTGATTATCTAGAAGGCCTTTTTGGGGCGGGCACATTTGATAGAACAACGGTCACATGGGCAGTTGGAAAATATCTGAAATATATCTGGGAAACCTATAGGACGCACTTGAAAAGTAACTCTATATATGAGAATCCTCTCACAGTTCTAGATAGGGAGTGGAGAGCACTCATCGATGACGGAAAAGAGAAAAAGGCCAAGAAAGAAGGGAAAATGCTAACTGGACCCATAAGGTAAATTACAACTTTAATTCAATAGCTTTAATTTTATCTATGTATAAAATAAAAGTGTGCTACATAATTGACTTCAATATTTTTATTATAGGTTTCCTTACACCTCAAAGCCAACCAATGCTAGGATTGACAAAAAATCCGAGCACAAGCTAGGCCAGGGCGACTAATTGAAAATAGCCACAAGAATTGTAAGTAGCTAAACATCTTATAATTAATTGTATCACCTTCCAACATTTTTGTAATCCCATCAAATAACATTAAAAATAGACAACCATATGCTATGTAGGGTGACAAATTTGGAACGGAAACCACAAAGGAATATAGAGAGATTGCTTTCTGTTACAGCTATCAAGCTGTAGTTGAACGTCGTAAAAGCTTGGAACAAGTCCCAAGATCCAAAATTCCTAATAAGGTAAAACATTAACCTTTCAATATGTTTGTTTTTGTCTATAAATTTAATTTCTAACAACTTTGTTTAAATAAGGAGAACACGACTTTTAACGAGCCAAATAACCCAGTTGTAGAGCAGTGCGTTGAGAGTGAAATATTTCCAGAACATGGTACTCACGTGAAAATTAATTATTCCAGTGGGGACCAGGCCGACAATGCTGCTATCAATGAGGCCCACGGTGGTAATTAATTTCTACTTATAATTTTTTCTAATTATACATTTAGGGTTGTTTCCTTATAACTATTTTTGTTTAAATGACATAAAATTTTGTACTTGAGTATCCTACCACTAGAGAGGAACACAGGGCACCGGTTCCAACAGTGACAGCTAGTACACTAGGTAAATAATGTCATTGCAATTTTTTTATATTAATATTACCTAACTAATTCAATGATATTTAAAACTAGAAATTAAAATTTATTATTTGTTTTTGTAGGTGATGCTCCATCACTGCATGAGACCAGACATCATGAGTACCCAACTAGGTCAGCTTTGAGAGAAATACACAAAACAAAAGTAGAGAACAATGATGTTGATGATGAGGTTAGGAGCTTTAGAAATAGGAATAAAAAAAATAAAATTTGATAATGTCAAATATTGTATTATTATAAGACAAATTTTACCATACTTGGAACCTTTTTTGTGTTATATAAAACCTCATTTATCAACTATTTTTATGCCAAGCACTTTCAATGTTTTCTTGTGTACTTTTTGTTGCAGTGATTTTTAATTACTTATTTAATTTATTTTTTTTGTGCTCATGAAAGTAAAAAATGAAATATAGATTGGGTATTAGGGAATTGAGAGTGATGTGGAGGGGGGCATAAGAGCTTCCACCTTCATGTGGTTGTCCCTGTTTAGTAGAGAATAATTTATTGGAGCGATTTAATATTGGAGAAAACCTCCCTTGATCCAACGTAACAACAAAAAAATCACTATTGAATTAGTTTCTACTCTTTCAGATCGTAGAAATCTTGTTCCAAGCTCAGGTGACTCCAATAAATTGTTCTTGAAACGAAGAGGAGCTTATTCAGGTATGTTTTGACATTGACAACAAATGTTCTAACATTATCATAAGAAGGCATATTAGATTAAAACATAATACAAGTATTACTTTTATTTATTGTATAGATAATTATGGATTTTGAATGGCTTGGCCGTGCAGGTACAAATCCTCTTACATCATGAGAAATACAACTTTTCAGCCAGGGTCATGTCCAGGGTCTTTTTTCTTGTGCGTTTGACCAGGTTTGTAGTGTCACATTTTGTAAGTTCCTTTACAATTCATAATTCAAGATGAACCTTGTCCATGATTATTATCTGGTTTTCTGTATGTGTTTTTTCCTATATTTGATTGTAATTTTGAAAATGATTTTAAAAATTGAAACATTTTTTGTTTTTATACAATTATTTCATGTGAAGTTTCATGTAAATAAATAAAATATTGTTACAATAATGGTTTAATATTTTATAGCGTGTAAGGTTTAGCACCATCTTGGTGGTTTACACGATATTTTGACTTGGCAACATGCATTCTTCCTGTTTCGATTATGTGAAATAAGAATGACACTAGAATCATGTCCCCATCAAATGTTAGTTTTGGACTAAGCAAATAATCTGGTGACATCATGGCATCATGGTATGGTGTCACTGTAATAGGAGATCGACTACACTTTGTTCTTATACAAAGTGTAGGAAACAAACTCCTTGATAGGAGGATCGAAATCGCTATAAATTCTTAGTTTCAACACCAATATATATATTTATCCAACCTTGGTTCTTAGGGAAAAATCACTAATATTTCTTGAGACAAATATCTTTTCATTCAGTTCACTTATATTATTTTCATATTGACTACTTCCTCGAGTAGATATCTCAAACTAGGACTTCTACACGTTATTGAATAATATTTTAGAATAGGCCTAAAATGCCTTCCACTGAAGTTGGCCTAGTTTCCTCTACCAAATGATGAATATTTCTATTACAGAGATCTGAAATATATTTCGTTATCTTTAATTGTGCCATTAATATGCAATTTCGGGTCTATAGTATTCCATAAGGTGGCTTCCTTTTTCTGGAGTAGACTAATTATATCTTTACTTACAGATTTGGGCATCCAACCTTTTGTTACATCTCTCCACAACTACTTCAACAACTCTCTGAAATGTTATGGCCTTCCTCCTTAATCTCTTATCCTATATGTTGTCTTGATAGGTACCTACAACACCCTGTTTAGGCTTTTTTTAGCCCTTCAATCACCCACTTCATATATGTGGCCTAGACTCCACAGGTTTGTGATCTCTTTGGATTGTTTTAGTAAGAAGAACCACTTCAGAATATTCCCAGAGAAACTCCCTCTTCTTCGATCTTGACTTCTCTTTGACTTTGCTTAATAATATTGTAAGATGAATCCTAAAACACATTCGTCCTTCTTTAATTCTTTTGCTTTGTTATCCCGATTCTGCGACCCCAACCACGTAAATATGGACTAGTAGATATGACTAGAACTCAGAATTTATTCCCTGTAGGAGCTCATCCTTCCTTTAGCTTGAATATTCACCCTTTGGACCTAGAGAACAAAGCCTCTCTACATTCAAAACCTATTTCGTACTTCTTGAACAGGTCTGCGAGATTTGATACTATGACTTGGGCTAGTTGTCATGCCCAGAATTTTGGTTTATTATTTGTAGGAGCTCGGTCCTAGCCAATAGTCTTCTCTTGACAGTATTGAAGCATTTAAGGATGGTAAGGATATTAAGGATCATCATGACTCAATTACAATTATGAAGATCGACACTACTTACATTATTCAACACCAATCCCATTGGGACAATATAGAGTTGGCTCTCATATATTGTGGATTGATACTAACCACTATATCGATTAACTAAAAAAGATACACCAACTGTGCCATATTCTAGAGATTGAGATGGAGGAGCGTTTCTTCTTTCACTGCCCCATTTATTATGAGATCCATGGGAGATTTCATTTCTTGTTTATGGGTATTCAGACCCTATCTATTTTCTTCTGATACATGACCAAATATGTCTAGCCCTTTACATACAGGAACCCCTCAGACTTCGCGTCCATGTTCTCCAACGTTCTTCTAGACCAGATATTGTTCAAGGGATATATCTTTATTTAGAATGCTTCCATCAGCTAGGGGATCTAAGAGATAGAATAATAGTAACATTGCCTTGAAATCTAGATTGGTGTGGACTTTAAAGACCATTCCCCTTTCCCAAAAATTTATAGACATCACTAGACGAGATCTCTTACTAGTAGATTGTTGAGGTCCACTAGACACTAGTGACGGGTTACTTCTTTACAACAACAATGCAACAAAGGGCCTAGTTCTTTCTCGAGCTCTCCCTCTAGGCACCATTCTATCTTGATTTATTTTCATTCAACTTTAAGTATTAGTAGATATTTCTCTAATGGCCTCTGACATAGTCCCTAGATCCTTTCTACAATTGCCATTTGACTTTATTGTCCAATTTCAGCAAATCAAGAAGAAGGTTTTCCAATTGGAATTTATTTATCTTTCCATAGAATTCAATACAAATATGATAGAAGTCCTCTGGAACTTACTCAGGGGTCTAATATTTATGAATGATTCCCTTTTATTCAAAAAGATGCATGTTACTTGTACTGACTGTAGTAGTCAGTTTGAATTTCATTAAAAGGCCCTCTTGAAGTGAAATATTCATATTCGCTTCAGACAATGACACCTCTAAATGGACCTTGGTATCAATATTATATTCCTTGTAGTCCCTTATGAATGGCTCTTTAATATTATCATTCCCAGTCATCAATGCTTCTAGAAATTCCTTGTAATTCGGAGGCCACTTGCGAACAAAAAACTCTGTAATTCTTAATGTTGTCTCATTAATTTCCTCTACGATGCCACTAATCGTGTAAGACACACAATTATCCTTTATATTTGTTTGTTAAATTGTACCCTTAAAACCCTTGTACCAAGGTCCCAAGCCACTGGTGTAATTTCTAATGCTTCGGGATGTTGAAATGTCCCTTAATATTATGCCAATCAATATATCATAATAAAGTGACAAAAAAGGTCCATATCATAGTATAGGCTCAAATCATATCTAGATCCGTAAGCTTGTATAGTTGATATGAGTATAGTGTTTCCATAATATCCATGTTCTTATATTGGTCTTTTATAAATAGTACATTTTAGTGTTACTCTAGTGTATACTACAATGTCCATATTCATCATACAAGTTAAGGATAGAGTATTAGCATACAATATTATACCTATTAAATCACCTTGTATTCCAATTGCTAATGTGGTCCTAGGTGTAATGTAATCTCAATACTGAGATATTCTTGTTCCTGTTCTAGTTTTATATCATTGAATACACTCTTTCTAGCTTTGATTAGTGAATAGAGTTGGATTAGATTAAGCTGAGTAATGTATTCACCCTTATCTCTCTTCTATGATTCCCATGTATTAGATACAATGATAACAGTTATATGGAACTAAAATAAGATTGGTATAAGAGACCATATCATACCTATGATACCCATCTTAAGCTCAGTAACTATCACTATATCACCTTATTTATGCTAGTAGTAAGCTCTATTGAATCTATAAGATTATTGATCTCACTATTTTATTAGTACTAACAAATCAGTCCATTGAATCAGTGACCAAGCTTTATTGATGTAACTACACGTAATGGAATAACACATATTCGTATAAATATGATATCCTTAACACATGTCTTAGATTACAGAGACCAAGAACTCCATATTCAAGCTAAGCTCCTTGTTATGACGTAATGATCTATGTTTCCCTATTCATTTCATACCTTATCAATACTGACCTAAATCATAGTAATAAGTACATAGCCTTACTAGCTCTATGCCAACATGTGTATCTAAACCTTAAGTAGAAACATAGTTTGATTTCTAATGTTTATATAATAGTTGTTCTTGTATGATTGGTTAATCTTAATATTGATTTGAGTGAACCATTACACAACCCATATTGAAAGATATCTACCCTTATCATGACCATATGAAATTTATCTCTATAGCACTCTATGTTTCCCAATTCAATGTTATCTAAGCTATATGTCAACCATATTCAAGATATTTCATAGATCAATCTAGCTTAGTAATTAAAGTCAGACTCTTATGTGATTCATATCCTAATAGTAATGATAAAGCAATGGATTAGAACCTACTTTATATCCTGGGGTAATAAAAGAGCTAACACACTTAGATAGTACTAGTGATATTGCATGTGTTATGTGTAATTGAGTAAGTATAACTAATCTAAATACATACAACAGCTTGGTTATCATTCTACATGCTCTATCTAAACTAATCCATACTATATATGCAATCAGGTTTCAACATGTTCATGTTACATAGTGCTATAACCATTACTATTTATATATAACATGTGAATCAATTTGATAGAATAGAGTAGTTGCAACTAATACACGTACTATGTGTATCACTTTAAGCTATGAGTATTACTCTCCTTATTATGATTACTAAGCATGTTATGGTTATATTAGTAATATACACCCTTTTATAACTACAACTAAGCTTACTGTAATTTTTATACATATCCAAACATTATCCATAATATAGATGGTATTCAAGCTCTAAGCTTAAGCAATAGGTGAAATACGAGCAATATCATATGTAAGCTTTACGTATATCATGGGCATACTATGTTACTTGATCACCTGGAATCACTCTAATGAATACATGGTTCTTACTCTATGTATATTGTTTGTACATGGATAATGTATCTCCCTAATAGTTGATATGATGAAGATGTGGTATTAGTTCATATTCAATATTAGGCTTGGATTCTACTTGTTGTAATGAGGTTCTACTTACTAGTACTCATGAAATGGTGATAGGTAATGACATAAAAAACGTTATAACTATGTAAAATTATCCTCTTATCAAGGCTTGATTATTATTGTATTGGATTAGTAACCATAATTATTAGAATAACGTGATTTCTTAACCTATTATAAGCTTTGGACGTGATATCTTAGAGTACTTGCTATGTATTGTGAATATAAGCATATCCCTATTGCACTAGTTATGTTGGGCTGGTAACTCGTATGGATATGGTAGATTCTTATACATATAAGCACTAATATTGATACTAGTTACTATTGTGTTGTTAGTATTCTCCCTAATAAGCTGAGCTTCCATTGATTGTTGAATATGTAGTATTAGCACACTTTACACTCTGTATTAGCACTATGTAGTTGGATTCATAGGTTCCAAATTCTTACTTGTTCTAGTTTTGGTGATATAACCACCATTGTATCGTATCCATATTATCACATTCCCTTGGGTTGTAGTTAGGTACAAAAGAACTCCAACCAGTTCCAATTTCTTCACTTCCAGTTACAAGGACCATTGGAATAATTGGCACCACGTTGGCTCAATTTTTTTCCATATTAATTCAAGTAGTCCAAGAGTACATACTCATCTTTTGGGAACAAGAAGCATGTTATTGGTGACAGGTATGTGAAAACATATCAAGTGCTTGCATGATCTTTTCCACCCTAGGCTCTGGTACCAAATTTCCCA
Organism: Pinus albicaulis; assembly: GCA_034641835.2. Lineage (NCBI taxonomy): Eukaryota > Viridiplantae > Streptophyta > Pinopsida > Pinales > Pinaceae > Pinus > Pinus albicaulis. Next base: position 443,936,598 of record CM076569.1, read on the forward strand.
AGTGGAGCAAGGAGGTTAATGTTGTTACTTCCAACAAAATCATGTGCCATTGAAATAATTGTGCTAGAAATACTGTACTCACCGTGATGGTAAGCAGAATGCTCTAAGACATAACCCAAGAATTGAGCAAGTTTTTCTTGCATAAAAAAATTTCTCCTGAAAGAGAAAAACAATATTTTCCTTTTCCCTGGTTTCAAACCATAAAACATGGATGGGATGGATGTTTACAAATCATCCATGGAAAATAGGATCAGTTCCTTATTTAAAAAGTTGATGTACTTGATAAACGTGTCAGTCTAGTCCAAATATATTCCTAGATCAAAATGTCTTAGCTAGTCCTTTCCAACCTCTATTTTCTTCTTGTTGAAGGCCAATTCAATTGCATCTCTGTCTTCCTCATTTATCCACGTGAAGTCTTTTTTATGTTTGTCCAAATTTTTAAAATATACTTTCCCCTCTTTAGAAGTACTTGTACCAAGAACTTTATAGTACTTTATCATCCATCCTCATGTTGATCCACTCTGATATTCTCTCCATGATTCATACTTAGGCATGGTATAGAATGAAAATACGTGTCTATTTTTATGGGTTGCTTTGAAAATAGGAGTAATGAATTCAACATGAAATGAAGGAATCTTGAGTAGATATGGCCAGAAAGAGTGTACGAATTTGATCAGCGATCCTTTTATGTGTGAACCATCATGATCCTGATATGTAATAATCATAATATGGCCATATCTCAAATATTTGATGCTGTCATATTCCTTTCCATGTTGTAGACAAGGGATTTTCTTGATATGTTGAATATGAGTATTTTCCATTATATGTTTATGGCTAGATTCCCTTACATTCAACAACTTACCTCTGAGGGGAAACACACCATAATGATTTCGATGAACAACAACCAACCCTGCCATCACAAAGGCCTTGGTTGAATCTTCCTCAGTTAAAATCAAAGTGCATTTCTCAGAATGCTTGGTTCCTGCATCATTTTCATCATCAAGCTTGGTGATACTAGTTAATCTTTGTCTTGGTTCCATCAATTTTCTTAATATCCTTGCTCTGTTTGAAGTATTCCCATGATAATATGTTCTCAACAACTCCACATTTAGAAAATTTCTTCAAAAACTCTTGAGAGAGTTCACACATTGAACCAAACTTATTTTGACGAGTTGTCAGTGTCTCCTTGGTTTGGGATTCAAATGCATGATTTCCAATCAAAGAATCGAAAAATATCCATAAATGATTCTTGATCATGTGTGATTTTACCGTAGTTGTCTTGTTCTTCTTATTTACAATGTTCATCACATGGTTTATTATCTGGTTTGCTACTAAATCAACATGGAAACCACCTTTAATGGTAGCTAGTACATTAACAAAGCTAACCTGTTTCCTACTTGGCTGCATATACATTACAATTCACAGTCGAAGTTTGGTGTGTTATAGCTACAAAGGGATAATTAATTATAATAGGCTTCACATATTTTTTTCATGAATGCTAGCATAAGGTCTCCAAGATACCGAAATTACCTTCTTTCTATGAGAAAGATAAATTTGAATGTTGTTGTGACTATTGGGGTAAATCTATAAGATGGAATGGTGATGTGACTATTACGGGTAAATTTGAATTGAATTATAGAGTCCCACTCTTTCAAAATAAATTTTATCAGCATCTATCTTAGTTTTCATGTTATAACAAAAGAGGTCTTGTAGGAGCAAATTGACAATAGTTGGAAATTTGGCGTTTTGGATAAATTTATATATTCATGTTATCTGTGGCTAATTTGGAAATTTGGCATTCAACATGTTTTATTTTTAATATATATGCAATCAAAATATATTAAATTAAACACTTTTGAAATGCTCCACTCATAGAAGCTTTTGAAAATTTTACTTCCCACTCCTGCTCCTCACTTCCAACGGCCTTAGGTGATTATGTTCTGCATGTTTTCTTTTTAGTATATATGCATCAAAATATTATTAAAATAAACACTATTGAAATTCTCCACTCCTAGAAGCTTTTGAAAAAAAATGTTCCTACTCATGTTCCTTACTTACAATAGCCTTATATTGGTGATTCTATTATATGTTTGTGTAGTAGAAGGTGACCTCCAAGGTTAGGAAAAAAAATAGCTCATAAAAAGATAATAATTGCTCATAAAAAATAATTCTCAAGGTTAATGATTTAGAGATTGTATGTTGTCAATATAATTCAGTTTATTATGTCTCTCACGATTAGAGATGTCTAGGATCTAGAGTTCTTATTAAGCTAGGAATCACCTTATCTTGAATTTCTTGATATTAACATTTTATCGTAAAGATAATATATTGGGTGGGCACAATACTCTAACTGGCACTGTGGAAATAATATCATAGTCATTAACATTTTAATGTTGAGTTTTAACTACATGTGAAATTCCATTTCAAAAATAGTGGCTTATAGCTATTAGATCATAGCCTAGAAGCCAGAATAGTTGAGATTGTTTTCAGTCCCATCTTAATGTGCCTTTTTTTTAATAATACTTTTGTTTAACTTTCTTGGTTATTAAAGTAAGCTGAGCATCGAATTTGTCATTTGGTACACAACTTAGACTAATTTTGCTTCATATATCCATTTGCACATAGAGAAGTTATGAACACATGAAAGGAAATCTAGTAAACTCATAATGTCCATCTATTGCTATAAAATGCATTAGAAGTTGTGATTCAAGAATGATAAATGTTTCTTCCATGTCGCAAGAGGACAAAACCAAAGTTGATGCTGTAAATTGTATGTATAATGTACATGATGTTACCCTTATTGTCACTTTGTTCAAAGCTTGATGATGATAAAACCCAAATACATTATTTTTCCACAAAAAATATGATAGAAGCATCAAATTTTGAAGTTGAAAAACAATTTTTTTGTCAGATGCTCCAAAATCTGCTTTTGAGGGTCTTCTCATTGTCTCTGTTATTAGCATAATGTATGAACCATGTAATCGGTACAATAATTATATGGTTGATGCCAAGTTCATTTTCAAATTTTCAGGAATGGAATTCATGGAATGTACATTTGTTGATGTTAATAATTTTTGTTTATTGAAAGTTTGGTTCTACAATATGAAGTTGTAAAGTTAAATGTGAGGTGAACTACATCCCACTCGTTTGTCCCTCTGTAGAAGTCATGCTCGAAAAATTAATTTTATTAGAAGTAGCATCCATATGTATATTATTGGCAGTTGTGTTACATAGGATGGTATTATTTATGGCCTTTTTGCTTCCTTGTTGTCAATGCATTCAACTAGAGATATTTTCATCCCACGTTCTCTTTTTATATACAACCAGATATTGTAAAACATATAAATTTGCATCATTCTGATTCTCTACTAAGTGTAGGTATTTGCACTCTTCTGAGGATGCCATATTAATTCCACTAAACAATCCATATAATTAACTATTTTAATACTTGATATTTCAGGCCAGTTGTCCTAGTATTTTAAGTCTTAGTGCAGTCTTTTTGGAAATTACGTTTTATTTGTCTGCAACCATATCTTCTTCATAATTGAAAGAATTCATTACATTATCCCAAAAAATAACGAATCGAAAATATGGAAGAATAATTTTCATGTTTTGTCAATTCGAAACCGACACAATTCTCCTTTGTTAGTGTAACAATCGTTTCTCCTTGCAGGGTGCTAGTGAACATCTCGATCAACTCTGCAAGCATGAAGATGTTTATGATTTCTTGGAAAATATGGGCATGATTCCCTATGGAAAAGAAGCTTCTTTCTTAAAATCCCATTCAGACAAAAATATTTGTGTTGAAATAGATGATACTAGTGAGTTTGTGTGCTCAGATGTTATTTTTGTGGATTCCCCATCGGAAAATGGGATAGCTAATTGTAAGAACGGTGATTTAAAGTCTTCGTGGGACACAATTTCAAACTCTCCATATCAAACAAATGGTTGGGAGGCATTCACAAATCCAAACTCACAAACATATGGTTGGGAGGACTCCAAAAAGCTAGACTCACAAATACATGGTTGGGAGGCATCCATAAATCCATACTCATGAACAGATGGTTGGGAGGCATCCATAAAGCCAGTATTGCAAACAGATGGTTGGGAGGCATGCACAAAGACAAACTAAAAAACAGATGGTTGGGAGGCATTAACAAAGCTATACTTACAAAAAAAAGTTTGGGGTTGCCTATTTACTGGCAAGAAGGCATCCAAATGTCAAACAACTATTCAGTTGTTTGGTTGGGAGGCATCCACAAAATCAAACATGAAAACACATGGTTGGGAGGCATCCGCAAAGAAAAACTCACAAAAATATGGTTGGATTTTCTCAACGGATGGAAATAAATTATCCAAATGTCAAACAACTATTTAGTTATTTGGATGTGAGGCATCCACAAATCCAGACTCACAAACAGATGGTTGGGAGGCTTCCATAAAGGAAAACTCAAACATAGATGGTTGGTAATCATGGACAAAGCCAGACACAAAAAAATATGGTTGGGAATCATGGACAAAGCCAGAATCAAACAAATATGGTTGGGAATCATGGACAAAGAACTTTGGGTTTGCCCAGTGGCTGACAAGAAGGCATCCAAATGTCATATAACTACCCAGTTATCTGGTTTGGAGGCATCCTCAAAGGTAACCATGAAAACAGATGGGTGGCGAGCATCCACAAAGCCAAACTCAAAAACATATGGTTGGATTTTCTCAATGGCTGGCAAGGAAACATCCAAATCTCAAAAAAATATTCAGTTATCTAGTTGGGAGGCATCCATAAATCCAGACTCAAACACAGATGGTTGGGAGGCATGGACAAAAATAGACACTCAAACTGAAGGTTGGGTTTTCCCAGTGGCTGACAAGAAGGCATCCAAATGTCAAAAAAATATTGAGTTATCCAGTTGGGAGGCATCCACAAAGCCAAAATACTGATAGAAATGCTGATATCATATTCAATTTTAGAACCCCCAATTAAAAAACATGGAATTGGTTGCAGAACACCTAATCACAATTTATTTATTTTTACATATCTATTTGTTTATGTTGGTATTTTGATGTTTCATCAATGTCGATCTTCGACACAAGTTCGGTCAGGTCGGTATTGCGACAAATATGATTTACCATCAGTCTTTCGATGAAAGTCCGGTTAGGTCAGTATTGCGATGTTTGGAGACACATGTCGGTATTGCAACATTTGGAGACAAGTTTCGGTATTCCGATAGTTTGGAGCCTAGTGTCGATATTGCAACAATTTGGAACAAGTGTCAGTATTGTGACATTTGGTAACAAGTGTCGGTATTGCGACGATTTGGAATAAGTGTTGGTACTGCGACATTTGGATACAAGTGTTGGTATTGCGACGGTTTGGAGACAAGTGTCGACATTGCGATGGTTTGGAACAAGTGTCGGTATTGCGACAGTTTGGAGATACTGTCGGTCCTGGGAAGAATATTTGAAATGAAGGTTGGGGTCTTTTTAGTTTCGAACTGCTGACATTTTTATGCATCGGAAGAGTGACGTTTTCTTGGTCATAAAAGTGACACTTAGAAACGTCGAAAGAGCGAAGAAAAAATTGAAACGACAGAATTGCGACAACAACAAAAAAGTGTCAGAATTTGCATCGCTCTACCAATAGTTAAGTCAAGTGTCGGAATTCCGACATCAGGAGAATAAAAAATTTTCCCCACCTCAAAGTGTCACTCTTGGGAAGCTTATGTGTCGCAACAGCGACATTTTGGCTATCAGAAATTGGGCCAAATGTGCTAGTGTAGCAGAAAAACTAGGAACACAGTTGGGAAAGCTAGAGTTGAAACTAACTCTTCTATACCAACCATCACTCATATACCTAGAGTGCAACCATCCAAGGAGGTCTACACTAGGATATCATCTAAGGAGCCACATACCTTGAGGTCTTTCATGCTGGAGCATGCAAAAAAACTCAAACAAAAAGATACCCCACCTTACAAAAACACTATGTCTAAGAGAAATGAAGAGCTAACTTCATCTTCAAAGAGGAAACGTAGGAGAAAATTTATTTTTATAGAGGGAACTTCAATGGAATACAGCCCTAAAACCATGACACCTGTTCCTATTCTATAGGTTAGACAGGAGAATCAATAAAACAATGTCACTTCGACACCATAGGAGCCTACACTTGCACAAGTATTTTCCTCACTCAAAAAGGGGAAAATCAAAGTTTCATAGACCATTATAGTAGAATAGCCTATCATAGCTCATATTTACTCATCTATTAGTTCTTCAGCCAAAGGGAAGAAGAAGGCTATAATCCACTCATATTCATCTTTTGAGGAGGATAGCAGTGAAACAGAGTTCAGTGAGTAAGAGTTTGAAGAAGGACAAACAAGAAGAGTATTACATGGGAGAAAGAGGCCTTTATACATTCGAAACCCATACATTCAAAGGCATCACACCAAAAAAAAAAAAAAAAAAAAAAAAAAAGAAGAAGAAGAAGAAGCTCATATTAGTAAGTAAAGTCATAGCCAACCTTGCCCTCAGGGATGAAATAATAAACATAGACCAAAGCCCATAAAATGAACCAAGGAAGAAGAAGATTCAACAAAAGAAGCTAGTATAGAAAAGAAAGCCAAACAAAGGGTCTCCAAGGCAGAAGATATCAATATTTTTGCTTCTATACTAGATCTATGATGATTGAATGTATAAAACCATGAAAATCTGAACAATCATGTCATTTTTGTCTTATACACAATATTTTCAGATATAGCTACCCTTTTCATAAAAGTAGCTATTATTTTCAGATTTTATATAAGGAGGAGGAATGTTTTCCCTTTGGTTTTGTTTTCAAAAGAATGACACTAAATGATGATAAAGTGAATGCAACCTAAATGGTAATGGTCTTTTTCCAAGTTTCATATAATCAAGTTATCTTCTAGATGTCATTTCAGTTGGTTACTCCTACACTTTTGCAAAAAAGGGTCCAGGTTTCCTTTTCAGTTGGCAGTTGCACTTTTCGTGGACACAGTTTTTCCAGGAAACGAGGAACACTCAGCCACCTCAACTCATCCATTTCGAGCTCTATACTGTCATGTTATATCTTCAGTTGTATTTTAGTTTAATTTTTTTATGTTTAAGGTAAGCTCTACTATATGTACAGGATTGTAATAAAGTCTCTAACACATAATTGCCCTTTTTATGGAGGCTTTTAAAAGAACTTATTTTTTGTATATATACTATGTAAGGCAAGGAGGAGGGGGTTAGTTGCTTGTCTATTTCATTGCATACTATGTTGTACATTTTGGAACATAAAATAGATCCAAAGGCACTATTGAGGACTCCAAAAATTGTATGATGTGTGTATTGTTTATCTCCTTATGTGTTTCCATAATTTGCCGTTGATTCCAGATTATGATTTACATATTTCTATCTCATGTTTTATAAGTGTTGTGAACATTCATGACATATTAACTTGCTTTTGTAAGTCTTGTTTTATCAAACATTCATGATTCAGTATGAAATGAAGATAGTTCATAAGCAATTCTTCAGGTGTAGTTAAATCATGTTTCATCCTCTTATAATTCTTTTCATATAGCATACATGATTAATCTGTTTTTCTAGTCTTGATTTATCAAGCATTCCCGATTAATGAGGGCATGTTAGTTAGAAGCATTCTATGTAATGGGATTCTTAAAATCTAGAGTGAGACTCTTGTGTGTCTTTTAAAGCCTTTTTTCACTATACATTTTAGGTATAGAATTTGTGTCACCCTTTCCTCTTAACAGTGGACTTCTATTTTACACATCTACTGCTTATCTTCCCTTTTTCTAACCATCAAGATATAATCCCAACCTTTCTACTACATTATGCACCAGTACCCTAATATGTGTGAAGGATTCTTATTTTCTCAAAACCCCTTTGAGAGTGTATGATTTCCAACCACTTTCCAAAAAAATTAGTCAAGTTATAATAAAAGATATTGAGCTTAAGATGTTTCTGGACAGGTTCTTGTCACAATCCAAGAGTTGATTCCAGTGCTAACATATTTTGGTGCGTCTGTCGGGAGAGAAATATTCTTAACTCTGTATTCTTCCAGGGTTTTTTACATGAATGTCTAATACTAATTTTTAAAGGTGAATAAAAACTAGTCATTTTTCTGATTGTAATTGGTTCACCTGGCGACTCCACAAAGAGGAGAAGGGGTTTCAAGACTACCTAGCACAAGAAGAAATCAGAGTTTACCTCCCGTTATTCCAGTTTCTGACCCAGAGAATATCATAAAGGATGCAAGAGGGAAACAGAAATCAGCTAAAGCTACATCACATTTGGTGAAAAATTTGCATTCAAAGTACATTCCAAAAGAAAATGTACCATCATCTATCTCACAACCTTAAGAAGTTCTAGTTTCAAAAGAACCTCCTGAATATTTCAAGTTGAAACTACATCCGTTAAAGAAAAAGTAGATTATGTTAGCCTAGATTCAGGTGAAAGTATCTCTCAGTCATCATTTAGCAAATCAGAAAAAAATATTATTCCAGTGAAAGAAGAAAAATCATAAGTTTTAGGTGTCAGTGAAGAAAACCAAAAATCAAGAGTCTTTGTCTTAACAGAATGGGAATTAGAACATGTATTGGAAATTGCACCCTTCCTAGATAAGGCTATTTTAACTGAAGAGGATATTAAAAAAATTCTGAGTTTTCTTCAAAATCATCATGAATATCAGTCCTCTTTTAGACCACAAAAAGAGTATTTTCCTTTGTCTCAAAACCTAGCTATTGTCACACCCTCTTCTCATCAAGAAGGTAACCTTCTTGAAAACTTGAATTTCAATCTCTGACTTTCTAGCTCAGCAGAACAAAGTTGAAACTGCACCAATCCTTTGAGAATCTACATCTGAATCAGATTATTCTTGAGAGGTGGAAATAAAGCCTTTTGATGTCCATTTCTTTGAAAATCCATTATTTTCAGCTCCAAAGCCTGAATAACCAGCCCAATAATTTCCATTTTATGCAATTCCAAAACAAGTACAAACTCCACAAACTATAATTTCCAACATTCAAACATATGCATCAGCAAGTCATGGATCATCCTACTCCTACAAGGATGTAGCAGATTGTTGCTGCAAGATATGCACCACTAGCTCTTCCTCGAGGGGATTATCTAAAATATTTTTCTACATACAGAGGGGATGGAGAAGGAGTATCTATTGAAGAACACCTAGTTGCATTTTAAAATTATGCAGATAACCAAAACATTGAACATGAAGATGTATGGTCAAGACTCTTTGTTCAGATATTGGATGGAGAAGCTCATAAGTGGTTTAGAAATTTTCCACCAAATTCAATAACATGAATAGATGCTTTGGAGGAAGTGTTTGTAAAACAATGGGGTGGCTGTAAGGATTAATTTTATTTCCTTAAAAATTTTGGAGTTTTAAAGAGGAATATTGATGAATCATTGGCAAAATTTACAAAAAGATTTAATAAATTATATCAAAATATTCCTGTAGAAGTCAAACCTCCTAAAACCACAACCATGGTAACCTTTTCCAATGCATTAGACTCCAATTTTTCACTATGGTTGAGATCTGAGAAGCCACAAACATTGGTAGGTATGCAGGAGGCTACTATTGGAGTGCAATCCAATCTTATGGCCTCAGAAAAGCTGAAAATTGAAGAAGGGAAGGGGGCAAAGGATAGAAAGAAAATGGAAGAGGAGAAACCATCTTCCTCCTCTAATACTTTCACAGCTGAATAAAATCTTGATAAATGTCCAATTTGATTAAAAATCTTGCTAGGCCCATTCAAAATGAAGGAAATAGAAATCGAACTCCTTTTAGGATACCCAGTCAACCTCAACAAATTTTACAGCCCCCAAGAATAAATCCTGATGATCAAAATGTTCAGCGTCCACTGAATAATTTTGCTAAATAAAATTAGCAAGAACAAGAAGACGAGGATGAAGATATAAATATTGTTGGGGAGACATCACAATCAAATTGTTTCACTTTGCAAGACTATGACAATCAGTCTAGGATAAATCTATATTCAGATGATGAAGATGCTCATATTCATGCTCAAAATGAGAAAAAATAGCATAAAAATTAGACAATAAAGTATTAGTTGTGGTCAAGAGGGGTTGTCCAACAACCTTAACAAAAACAAGATGTTGAAAAAAATGCTTCCAAATAAAAGGAAAAGGTTAATTATCTTCCTCCATCACATAACCTTGCCCCAATCATTCAAACTGCTGTAGAAAATAAAGATTTGACTCCACTCAATTTCATTTTCAAGTTAGAATTGAATAAAATCAAGATTCTGGTTATGCTCCTTGAATTGTTGAAAAACACTGCCTATAGAGAGTCATTTAAAAGTCTATTACAACCATCCCTTTCTCTTGATTCAGTCAATTTAGAGGATGAACATCCTACCATTTACTTAAGTAGCCATGTCCAAGATCAAAATGATGATAATTATCCACCTTTATATCTTTCACTCAACATTCATAACAAATTGCTATATAACTACCTATTACATTCTGGGGCCTCTCAAAATCTGATGCCTAAGAAAGTGATGGATGAATTAGGACTGGAAATCACTAAACAATACCATGATCTCTATACTTTTGACTCCAAAATGGTCAAATGTTTAAGAGTGATCAAAGACTTGGTAATTTCTCTTACCCAACTCCCCATGAAAATTCTATTGATGGAAATAGTAGTTGTCAACATACGTTCTAGATTTGGAATGCTTATTTCCAGATCTTGGTCCAAAAAGCTGGGAGGCACTCTTCAAATGGACATGATGTACACCATTATTCCAGTCTTTGGAGGAGAATTTACGAGATTGTATAGTGAAACACAGATGATTTATATCATAAGTGATCAACAAAATCCCTCAAATCATTTTATATATACAGAGGATAAGGAGTTAGGGTCATCCATTTTTCACCTTGCCGCTGATGATGGAAATTTTCAGCCTGAAATCAGTAAAAAACAACATTTGCAAGTTACAAAAGAGCACAATTTAAAAGCAGGGAAAATTTGGAAATTGTATTTTGATGGAGCCTCATCAAGAGAGGGATCAGGGGTTGGTGTAATTCCTCTTTCTCTCACTCAGAAAATAGTGAATTTATGATATAAATTACAATTTGTCACTACTAATAACACTATTGAGTATGAAGCACTAGTTCTGGGGATGAAAGCAGTAAAAGATCTGGGAACTAAATAGTTTGATTTTTTTGGTGATTCAGAGTTAATGGTACAATAGGTGAGAGACAAATATTAAGTAAAAAAATAAAAATTGAATAATTACATAAATGAAGTGTGGGATTTGATTGGACATTACTTTTCAACATTCAATTTAAAATTTGTTTCCAGAGAAGAAAATGAAATCGCAGATTCATTGACCATTGCTGCTAGTAATTTTAAGATTCCTCTTGATGTTAAAGCCACATATAATATTCATATTAAAAAAATACCTTCCATTCCTGGCCATATCAAATACTTGCAAGTATTTGAATATGATAAATAAATTCATAAATTCTTGGATTGTGTGGAGGAGTTTTCAGACAACCAAATTGATAATGAGCAAGACACAACTGAAAGTCAGAACAACAAGCCATTCAAAGACTATAGTTGCAAAATACATTATTTAACTAAAAAAAAACTTCATTCCTAAAGCCTTGGTTCCTTTGGAGAGGTTGCTTGACAATAATGATGTCTTTTTAAAGCCTGATACTAATACAGATGAAGGGAGTACAGTTAACTGCAACATTGGTACTGAAAATCAACTTAGATATGTTAAATTTTATAAATTTCTTCCTCAAGAAACTAGAAGTAAATATATCAAGTTTCTGAAGCAGTATGCAGACATTTTTTCTTGGTCCTATAGTGATTTGAAGACATATGAAAAAATTATAATGGAGTGTAAAATCCCCCTTAAATCAGAAGAAAATCCTTTAGCACAGAATATAAGACATATTAATCCTATGCTTCTCCCTATCATTGAAAAAGAAATTATAAAAATGTGGGAAGCCAAAATAATTCTGCCTTTGAGATTTTCCGATTGGGTAGCTAATATAGTTCCGGTTTGAAAGAAGAATGGGGAAATTAGAATTTTTGTTGTTTTTCCCAATCTGAACCAGTGTTCATTGAAGGATAACTATCCTTTACCCAAAATGGACCATATATTGCAGATGGTTGTAGGCTCAAAGGGGTTGTCAATGATAGATGGATTTTGAGGATACAATCAAATTTTAGATGACAAAAAAGACAGGGAGAAAACAACTTTCAATACACCCTAGGGATATTTTATGCACAATAAGTTGCCTTTCGGTGTAATGAATGCAGGTGCAAAATTTCAGTAGCAATGGACATTGCCTTTGCAAGGGAAAAGGACAGATTTGTAGTCATTTATTTTTATGACATAAAAATCTTTTCAAAATCTAATCAAGATCATTTAAAACATTTATAGAAAGTGTTTGGTAAGTGTAGAAAATTTGGTTTGTCTTTAAACCCAAAGAAACCATGCTTTGTTGTTGAAGAAGAAAAATTGTTGGGGCATATAGTAACAAAAAATTCAATTAGCATTGACCCACGAAGAGTTGAAGCTAAAAACAAAATTGGTTTACCCAGAAATAAGAAACAATTATAGTCATTTTTGGGTAAAATTAATTTTCTAAGGCATTTTGTTCAAAACTTTGCATAATTAATTAAACATACAAATTTTTTGTTGAAGAAAGATTCAGAGTTCAGGTGGCAACATGAAGCAAAAAACTCTTTCTTAGCAACCAAATCTGCCTAAAGCCCTAGTGTTAATCAGACCTGATTTTGAGAAGGATTTTATGAATTTTTCATATTATTATTGTATAAATTTGCTGAATAATGAATAATTATCCACCGAGACTATCCTGATCACATACAATTCGAATTTATATGCAACACATAATCTCTTCCACTCAGATCATCACACATGCAGAAATAAAATCAGGCGATAACACATCAAATCATCATACACATTAACACAGTATGTATGGCGAAAGATTATAGCTGAAAACCCCGCAGCTATTGTGTATATTATAATGGAGAAATCATGTAACAAACTCAGTACAATACTCCTCACAAGTACTCAGTACTATCTCATGAAGTTACACACAAACTAGCTCAGTTTTGAACAGGTTACTGGTTCAAAACTCACCGCCAATTGCCTTGCCTCTATTGCGTGTTTCAATGCTATGGGATGGCCTCTTTATATAGATAAACCACCAGCCTAAACTGTGCAATCCTCATGGGCTTACTCCACCTATCTGTGTGTTGCAAATAGCAACAGTATAGTCACAACTGATAGCTAACTTCACCCTTTCATCTACCTCTTTCATTGGTCTCCACTGAACTGATCATACACTGTAGTGAACTGATGTGTTCTTGAGTTGAATAATGAGTTACTAATTAATGAATTAAATAATATTTAATTCACTCCACTCATAACTAATTGATTAGCTAGTTAAACTAATCTAAACTAGTTCAACTAAGTTAAACCGAACACAACTCCACCAACTGTCTCATCAACTCCACCAAACTTCTGCCACTGAAGTCCTAACTGAAGTCAACCATGCATGAGCTCACCAAACCCCTAGGAATAACATAATTCCTTTGTCAGATGCATGAGCCACTTCTGTAGCTCGAACTGAAGTGCTCCAAGAGAGTAAGCTGAAGTTTAGAGTCCAAATATTATTAAGGGTAAATAATATTTGACTTCCCTATTTTTAGGATAGGCAGTCTAAAAATAGACTTCGACCTATATGTCTAAAAATAGAAGTCCATCTATTTTTACCAACATGACCAATACTCCAAGAATAACATACTGCAACCCCTGGACCATGCTCCATATGTCTAAAAATAGACATAGTCTAAAAATAGACTTTGCGCCAGAATTTGGCTGCGGGCCCACTTAGTGAAGGCGACTTCATTTCACTAAGCTCCATCATCTTGCTGCATTTTCAACACTCCCTCTCAGCAAGATATGGATTATCTGCAACCCCTATCCTGCCTCTGTGGAATTTGAACTTGCTCTTGGTGAGCGCCTTCGTCAGGATGTCGGCATCCTGATCCTCCGTGGGAACATATGAAAGCAACATGATTCTCCGCTGAACAAAATCTCTGATATGATGGTACCCGATGTCGATGTGTTTGGACCTATCATGAAATACTGGATTGGCCAAGAGTTTAATGCAACTCTGGTTATCACAGTAGATCACTGTAGGCTCCAAATGCAACCTGAACAAACCTGCGAGGATCTTCCTCATCCAAATAGCCTCGCATGCAGCCAAACTTGTTGCCATGTACTCGGCCTCTGCTGAACTGAGTGCCACGGATCTCTGCTTCCTGCTGTACCAGGAAACTGCTGTCGACCCAATGCTGAAAACTCCTCCGGATGTGCTCTTCCGGTCCGTTGGGCTCCCTGCCCAATCTGCATCAGTGAAGCCAGAAAGCTTCGCTCCATCCTCCTGTCTGTACCATAGACCATATCCCGGTGTGCCTCTAATATAGCGCAATACATGCTTGCCTGCCTTCCAAAAGAGCTTGGTAGGCTTAACCATAGCTTGCGAAAGCTGGTTAACAACATAGCATATATCAGGTCGTGTATTGACCAGATACATAAGCGACCCCACCAACTGTCGATAGACAGTGGCATCCACTACCTCCGCTGAAGTAGCATCCTCCTTCCTCCAACCACCAGGAAGAGGAGTGTCAACAGGCTTGCAGCCTTGCATGTTGAACCTATCCATAATCTCCCGGGCATACTTTCCCTGAGAAACAAACAGTCCTCCACTGCGCTGCCAAATCTCCAATCCGAGGAAATAATGAAGGATGCCCAAGTCTTTCATCTCAAACTCTCATGCAAGATCCTCCTTGCATGAAAGTATCAACTGCTCATCGCCAGTCAAAATCAGATCATCTACATACGGTACGATGATCAACAGCTTCCCCTCCACCACAATCTGGTACAGGTTTGGATCCGCCTCACTCTTGGAGAATCCAAGCCCGGTGAAGTAGCTGTCTATCCGAGTGTACCAAGCACGAGGTGCTTGCTACAGCCCGTACAGTGCTCTCTTGAGTCGGCACACATGCGACTCACTGCTGAAGATCTCAAAACCTTCAGGCTGCTCTATGTACACCTCTTCCTCAATAACTCCATTGAGGAACGCGGTCTTCACATCCATCTGATGAATGTGCCACCCCATCTGCGCTGAGAGAGCAAGGATCGTCCGTATGGAAGAGTACCTTGCGACAGGTGCAAAAGTCTCCTCATAGTCAATCCCCTCGATCTGTGAGAAGCCACGGGCGACAAATCTCGCCTTGTACTTCTCCACACTCCCGTCAGCCGCTTGCTTCACTTTGTAGATCCATCGCGAACCTACAACTGATTTCCCAACCGGTCTTGGGACAATCTCCCATGCACTGTTCCTGATGATCGAATCATATTCTTCGATCATGGCATCAACCCATGCGGGTTCCTCCACAGCTTCCTCAAAAGAGGATAGCTCTGTCACAACACATTGACTCATAAGAGCCATGTATCCAGTGTATCGATCCGGTGACTGTCTCTGTCTGCGCTGAGCTGTAGGTGGTCCTACAACCTTCTCTGCATCCCGAGCCAGTCGCTCAGCTTCTGTAGTGCGCATGCGCCCTCTGATGGTTGGCGCTGCCTGGGTGGTTTCTTCCACCTCCTGAACTTCCTCTTGTGGCTGATCCACATCCGGAAGCTCCTCCTTAGGAACTAGCAGCTCCTCATCTGCATGCAAGTGTAGCTCCCTCTCAAGCGAACACTGCATGGCTTTCTCCTCCTGAAATTTTATATCTCATCGCACAACAGTCTTTCGACTGTCTGACAAATACACCCGATAGTTGTGAGGTGTATCAGTGTACCCCACAAATATTTCAACGTCAACAGTTGGATCCAACTTCCTTCTCGCATCCTTCGTCACATGCATGTAGATAGGAGAACCAAAAATCCGCAAATGGGAAATATCAGGCCTCTTGCCAGAATAAGCCTCCTCTGGTGTACTCATGCCAAGAACCTTGTGAGGACAACGGTTTTGCACATACACTGATGTATTGCATGCCTCAGCCCACAAGTGAAGGGGTAGGCCCTGATCATGCAACATCGCCCGTGCAGCACCCACGATCGTTCTGTTCTTCCGCTCAGCCACCCCGTTCTGCTGTGGGTTATGGGGTGCGATGAGCTCTCTCCGAATCCCTTCTGCGCTGCAGAACTCCTTGAATTCGGCCGAGATGAATTCACCACCGTTATCACTCCTTAGAGCAATCACCTTCTTCCCCGACTCTTTCTCGACCAGTGCTTTAAACTCACAGAACTTCGCGAATGTATCACTCTTCTTCTGCATGAAGAAGATCCAGCACTTTCGAGAGAAATCATCAACAAAGATCACATAATACTTGTGCTTTGCTGTCGAAGCAACTGAGAAAGGACCACACACGTCTGTGTGAACTCTCTCAAGGATCGTCGTGCCGCGACTATCCTTCTCATGAAAGGTGGCTTTCACATACTTCCCTAAAGTACACCCCTTGCACTGATCTGACTGCGCAAGAGTGCCCTTAGGAAGCCCAGTAGAAATCTGCTGCAGAATCTTCAAAGCTCCATGGTGAAGGTGGCCCAATCTGCTGTGCCACAGTTCGCCCTCATCATCCCGGCTCACCACTTCTCCCGCCTTGCATGCCATAGCTGCGCAGCCATCTACCTGCAACTGATAAAGGTTCTTGGTTCGAACCCCTATCTTCCGGGTCTCTCCAGTAGTCTTACTGCGCAGGAAAGCTTTTCCTTCGCTGAAGACCACATCATACCCCTTATCCTCCAACATCGCCATAGAGATCAAGTTCTTCTTCAATCCAGGTACATGCATGACATCCTTTAGTACAAAGGGTTTACCAGACTCCCTCTGAAAGGATATGGTACCGATACCAGTCGCACTGTATCTACCATCATCGCCCATCTCGATGTGCACACCCAAATCTTTGTCCTCCAAATCTGAGAACAAATCCCGATCTCCCGTCATATGAAATGACGCATCGCTGTCCAAGAACCACACCGATCCCATCACACTTGAAACCAAGCATGCGATCAATGAAAATTCAAGCTCGAACTATGAAGCCAAAGCTTCTCCATCTGCAGATATTCCCACTTGCTTGTTCTTCTTCTTCTTTGGACAATTGGTAGCATAATGTCCGTGATCATGGCAGTGAAAACACTTCACTTTCGCCATATCTTGCTTCTTGCCCTTTGCACCAGAATGAGAGGTTTTCTTACCCTTCCCCTTCTTTGCTTTGGCAACCAAAGTGCAGTTTTCTTCATCAGCTCCCTTTGATGAAGATCCATCTCGAGTAGTCCTCCTTATCTCCTCCTGCATGAGATCCGCCCAAAGGCGCTCCCATCCCGGCAGCTTCTCCCGACCATTGACACTATCTGGATATGAGTGCCAAGCCTTCGGAAGACCAAGGAGAGCCAGGTCGACCATATCCTCTTCATCGACAGTAACTCCCACACTTCCCAGTTCATCTCTGCATTGAGTGAACTTCGTGAGGTATTTAGCGATACTGTCGCCCTTCTCCATCTTGATGTTCCTGAGCTTGTCTTTGAGCGCCGGCTTCCTTTGGTCACTCTTACTCTGGAATAGATCCGTCAAAGCTTTCCACATTAAATATGGAGTAGCCTTTCCATGCAGGCTGGATACAATATGATCCTTGACGCCCTCCAACGGGATCCTTCGACACTTCGCCATCTTCTTTTGCCATGCATCGACTTCAGCTGCATCAGTGGGCTTTTGGACATCCGTATATATGAACTCCTTCAGACCACTATCTTCTAATACTGCCTCCATGCGATCCTTCCATGCAACATAATTCGAACTGCCTTCAAGAGCATATTCGAGTCGCAAACCGTTGAAAGACATTTTCAACACCGGCACCAAGAAAACAAAACTGCTGCAAAATTTTGAATTCCACCTCAAATCTCAACCGCTCTAGATCTGTGAGAACAAATTATTTCTAGCACAGAGATTGACTGCAAGGGGCATTTACCAGACCTTTCACTTTCCGAAGAAAGATGAATCCGGAGGCTACCTGGCCCGCATGCAGACTCTGTCTACCAAAATAAGTTTGTAATCACTGTGATGATCAATCTCTGCTTCAATGGCTCCGATACCATGTAGAAATTTGCTGAATAATGATTAATTATCCACCGAGACTATCCTGATCACATACAATTCGAATTTATATGCAACACATAATCTCTTCCACTCAGATCATCACACATGCGGAAATAAAATCAAACGATAACACATCAAATCATCATACACATTAACACAGTATGTATGGGGAAAGCTTATAGCTGAAAACCCCGCAGCTATTGTGTATATTATAATGGAGAAATCATGTAACAAACTCGGTACAATACTCCTCACAAGTACTCAGTACTTTCTCATAAAGTTACACACAAACTAGCTTGGTTTTGAACAGGTTACTGGTTCAAAACTCACCACTAATTTCCTTGCCTCTATTGCACAATCATGGCCTGTCTATATAGAGATCCAAGGTTCGAATCCCCTTGGCTTGACAGCGCAATCATCATGGGAAATTCCTCCAAGTGTGGTGCAAATCTCATGCACAACTGATGTCGCCACTGATAGCTAACTCCACCCTTTCATCTACCTCTTTCACTGGTCTCCACTGAACTGATCATGCACTGTAGTGAGCTGATGTGTTCTTGAGTTGAATAATGAGTTACTAATTAATGAATTAAATAATATTTAATTCACTCCACTCATAACTAATTGATTAGCTAGTTAAACTAATCTCAACTAGTTCAACTAAAATAAACAGAACACAACTCCACTAGCTGTCTCATTAACTCCAACAAACTTCTGCCACTGAAGTCCTAACTGAAGTCAACCATGCATGATGCCATCAAACCCTTGGGAATAGCGTAATTCCTCTGTCAGATGCATGAGCCACTTCCAAGGCTCGAACTGAAGTGCTCCAAGAGAGTAAATTGAAGTTTATAGTCTAAATATTATTAAGGGTAAATAATATTTGACTTCCCTATTTTTAGGAGAGGCAGTCTAAAAATAGACTTCGACCTCTTCGACCTATAGGTCACAAAAATAGAGTCCCATATATTTTTACCAACATGAACAATGCTCCAAGAATCTCATACTGGAATCCCCGGACCATGCTCCATATGTCTAAAAATAGACATAGTCTAAAAATAGATTTTGCGCCAGAATTTGCCTGCGGGCCCACTTAGTGAAGGCGACTTCATTTCACTAAGCTCCATCATCTTGCTGCATTTTCAACACTTATGAGGAAACTATTGCAACAGTCTTACTTCAAAAGAAAAACGAAGGCTTGGAGAAACCAATTTATTTCTTTAGTTGTGCATTAAGGGATTCTGAGTTAAAATACAACTTGGTTGAAAAATAGGCATATGCATTGGTAAAGGCTTTGAAGTATTTTCGTGTTTATGTTTTTTCATTCTAAATTCATTGCTTTTGTGCCAAATATTTTTGTCAAGGATGTATTGTTGCAGCCAGACATAGATGGAAGGAGGGGAAGATGGCTGGCAAAGATTCTATAATTTTACATTGAAATCAGACCTACTAATTCGATAAAGGGACAGGGTTTAGCTCACTTGATGGCAGAATCAAATTGCAAAGCTCTAAATTTGAATATGGATATAGTTGAAGAAACAGAAAAAGACGGTATAATTGATTGTCCTGAAATGTTTTATTCCAATTGGTACAAGGATATGGTGTGATTTTTATTAAATCGCAGTTGTCTGCCAGAAATGGAAAAATCAAAGAAGAAGGATTTTAAACTAAAATTTGCTAAGTATTGCATAATAGAAAATAATCTTTATTGGAAAAACCCGTAGGATTTTTGTTGAGATGTGTAGCTAAAGCTGAGTCACAAAAAGTTATGTCAAAGATACATGCAGGGGTGTGTGGTGGAAATTCGTATTGGAAAGCTACCACAAATACAATTTTAAGAGCTGGATATTATTGGCCAACTCTTTTCTCTGATGTTTTTGCTAAATTTAGAGCTTGCACTAAGTTCCAAAAAAATTTCAGTAAGAAAAATTTTCTCCCACTATCTCTCATTCCCATTTCAGCAAATGCTCCTTTCCAACAGAGGGGACTATATTTCATTAGTGAGATTCATCCACCATCATCAGGGTAGCACAAGTGGATTCTTACACCCACAGACTACTTCACCAAGTGGATTGAGGCCATTCCAACAAGAAACACCACTGACATGGTAATAATTAAATTTTTGTTCGAAAACATTATGTCTAAATTTGGTTGTCCTCAAAATTTGGTGACTAACAATGCAATGGCTTTTAAATCTGCCAAGATGCACAATTAATGTCAGAAGTATAACATTTATTTGACTCATTCTACACCTTATTACCCCCAAGGTAATGAGTTAGTTGAGTCATCAAATAAAATCCTGGAAAGAATAATACAAAAGATGATGACAGAAAACAAAACAAACTGGGATACTCAACTATTTCATGCTCTTTGGGCAGATGGGTGAGTAGAAAAATATCTATTGGAGTTTCTACCTTTAAAAATTTTTATGGTACTGATGTTGCGATGTTGTTACAACTATCCCTTCCTGTTATGAAATTTTTACAAGATGCAATTGATAATTCAAATCCCATTGAGAAAAGGATGTTGCAACTAATAGAAGCTCGTCAAATCTGGGAATCCATGATGGACAAATCATAGAATTATAAAGCAAAAATAAAATTTATCTTTGAAAAAAGAGAAAAACAATAGGAATTCCAAGAATATTATTTATGTTGCACTGGGATGAAAGAAGAGAAGACCATGGAAATCATGGTAAGTTTCACAACTTGTGGTTTGGGTCATTCAAAATTTCTCAAGTTTTGGAAAATAGCACATTTCTGTTGAACCTTTTAGACGATGATCAACTAACTGGAGGTACATTCAATGGTCATTATCTCAAAAAGTTCTTTGCTTGTTGATTTAGTCAGTCTTTCCATCGTAAATATCCAGAGTTATATTTCAATAAAACTCCATGCCCAATTGTATTTGTGTCTGTAAATAGAGTCAGTCTTAAACTCAATCAATAAAATTTTGTTCTTTGATTAGCTTCTTCAATTTTAAAAGTCTTGAGATTTTAAGCCGCCAAATCCATATTCCTTGAATTCCAACAAGGAGGACTTCATCCCTAATAGGAGCCACTATTAGCACTCCAATGTTTTCAAAAAATTTCAAAGTCTGGTCATCATTGTAAGTTGTGTCTGTGATCCTCTCTTGTCTCCTAACCTATGGTTAAAGGCCCTAGAGGGTTAAAATGTATTATTTTTTACCCAATATCCAAAATAATTTTGAGTCCAATAGTTTGGTTTTTTCATAGAGTTATTACGGTAAATTTTCTTTTAATAAGTCTTTTAACTACTTTGAGTAGTTAAGGTCATGGTTTTAGCTTGAGAAGTCTTATTCATTCACCATGATATTTCTATCATAGGTTAAAAATGAAATGTCAGATTCATCAATTCTATTAGGAATAACACATGAATAACTAATTTTCCTAGAGAGGCAGCTATTTTCTTTAGAAGATCTCATTTTACAAGCAGCACGAGAATAATTACCTTTTTCAAAAAAGTAGATATTACCTGTAAAATTTGTACAAGGAGATAAAATAAGCATTTATCAAATAAAAATACATTGTTCTTTGAATATTGAAGGTCTGCGAAAATAAGATATGTCACTCATCTAAAAGGTGGCTATTTCTCATTGGAGGATTCATTGAAAAAGGAGGTTGTCTATTTATTTGCTAAAGCTAGTCAAATCTATTGCTACCTATTTAAGTGAAATGTATTAAACTTGAAGTACAAGTAGCTATTAGTAATAATGTGATGGAGTGAAAGATTCAGTGGAATTAGTTGGCAACATCATTTAAATCATTTTGGTTTCATGTCATTCCCTCTAACCATGATTTAAGGCATGCAAAGCTACAAAAAACCAATGTTTACCCTCGTGAAAGTTAAAGAAAATTGTTGCTATCCTCTAGAAAAATAGGATATTGCTTTATGCCAACAGTTAGGGTCTCATGTAGGTTTTCTTTCCTTGTAATTACAGGTTTGCATTAGTGGTAAGGTTAACTATTAACAATATGGGCAAGGGTGGTAAGGTGAACCATTCAGAACCAGCCAATACCCATTTTTTCGACCATCATGCTAATATTCAGTTCAAAGTAGCAGGGTGGTATCAGTTTTTAAAGAAATTTTCAAGTGAAAATGTGGCAGTGGCTCAGACATTTGTTGGGACATTCGATGGAGAACAATTCAAACTAGGGTCTCGGACCTTTAGGATCACAAAGACTATCATTGCAAGGACTACCCAAACATCAGATATACGTGAGTCCTAGCACAAGAACAAAACTATTCTTAAACCTAATTCAAATCCATATTTAAAGCATGAACACAAAAATATTGGTTTGACTCCTACTATTCATATTTCATATTTTAGGCTTGAGTGGAAATATGTCATTACCACTGTACAATGTTATATAACCTATGAGGGTAGGTTTTCTACTGTGCATAAATACCACATGAGGTTTCTAGCTCACATCTCTAGTTCTAAACCTATGAATCTACCATTTTTCCTTCATAAATCTCTGTTGTTGATGTCCTGAAAAATACAGACAACTTCAAACTATTCTCTTAACAATATTTATCACAGGGATTTGATAAAAATACTACTGGTTTATCATACTAGAAAGAAGTGAACCACATCGGAAAATTTTAGCAGATGAGGTATTTAGCAGTATTAACTCAAGCATAAGGGTAGGAAGGCAAATAATTCTAAAAACCAAAGAGTAGAAGTCAAGCCCTACACCTACATTGACTCCTTCACAAGATGGTCCATATTCAACACCATCTAGCAAACAGACTAGGAACATAGATAAGAGAGCTAGAGTTCAAACCACCACTTATAAACCAACCATCACTCCTATACCTATAATGCAACCAGCCAAGGAGGTCTACACTAGAATATTATCTAAGGAGCCAAAAAACTTGAGGTATTTCATGGAGGATCATGCAAATAAACTAAAATAAAAAACTACCCTTCCTGACAAAAACACTATGTCTAAGAGAAAGGAAGAGACAGCTTCCTCTTCAAAGAAAAAACAAAGGAGAAAACTTATTTAGATAGAGAGACCTTTTGTGGAAGTCAACCCTGAAACCTTGACACCAATTCCTGTTCTACACGTTAGACAGGAGAATTAAGATAACAATGTCACTCAAGCACCAGAGGAGCCTACACTTACACAAGTATTTTCCTCACTCAAAAAGGGGAAAAGAAAGGTTTCAGAGACCATTACACTAGAAGAACCTACCATAGCTCAGCTTTACTCATCTACTAGTTCTTTAGCCAAATGGAAGAATAAATATGTAACCCACTCATATTCATCTTTTGAGGAGGACAGCAGTGAAACAGAGTTCAGTGAGTCAGAGTTTTAAGAGGGACAATCAAGCAAAGTCATACATGGTAGAAAGAGGCCTTTATACATTCCAATCCTATACATTCAAAGGCCTCACACCAGACCAAAGAACATGCTCATATTAGCAGGTAAACTCATAGCCCTGCTTTGAGGAATGAAATAATAAACGTAGATGAAAGCCCAGAAAATGAACCAAGGAAGGGTCCAGGTGTCCTTTTCAGTTGGCAGTTTCACTTTTCATGGAGATAGTTTTTCCAGGAAACGATGAGTACTCGCCACCTCAACTCATCCATTTCGAGCTCCATACTATCATGTTCAGTCTTCAATTTTATTTCAATTTAGTTTTTTTTTATGTTTAAGATAAGCTCTACTATATGTAGAGGATTGTAATAAAGTCTCTAAAACGTAATTTCACTTTTTTATGGAGGATTTTAACAAAACTCCTTTTATGTATATATATTATTTAAGGCAAGGAGGAGGGGGTATATATATTATGTACCATGCCTTTAACTCAACCTTCATTTCTCTTATAGCAAAATCTGATACCCCTTCCTCATTCCTAGACTTTCGGTCGATCTCCCTTCGCAATGTCATTTATAAGATCATTGCCAAAATCATTACTAATATGCTCCAACCTATCTTCTCTCACCATATATCCTTGGAGCAATTCACTTTCATTGAATATAGACAAATCCATGAAGCCATTGGAATTTCTCGAGAATGGCTTCACAACATCAAAACCATGAGATTAAAGGGCATGATCCGCAAAATTGAACTCCCCAAAGCTTTTGACGGAGTCAGTTGGATATATAATAGATTACTTATCACCCATATGAGCTTCCAAAACTCCTTTATCAATTAGATCATGTTTTTTATTACATCTGCCTCTTTTGTGGTATTAATCAAAGATGTTGCATAAAATTTATTCCATGTTGTGCGAGGGATTAGATAGGGTTGTACATTGTCTCCGCTTTTATTTTTTTTTATTCTTGACTGACTAAGCATATTAATACATAGATCGATCTCTAATGGTACCCTCAAAGGAATCCGCTTCAGAAATGCAGTAATCGTCTCACACCTTATGTTCATCAATGATTTTATGATCTTCTTTGATGGAATGTGCAACAACATCAATCAACTCAAATTGATCCTCGATATCTTCTACGCTACTATAGGTATGTCCGCAAATTAACATAAATCTACTGTTACATGTTGTAATTGTTCGGAGTTGGAAATTACACATGCCTGTCAATATTTTACTTTTCAATTTATGCCCCTTGAGGAGGGGATAATATATCATGGATTTTAGCTTAAGCCAAATGACTATTTGAAGGAAGATTGGATGTGGTTGGTAGCCAAAATTGAAAATAAAAACAAATCCTAGTGTCATAAGTCATTGTATAGATCTCGTGGGATTTTCTTGATCAAATTTGTCATTGAAGTCACTCATGTCTTCTAGATGGATCTTTCATGGATCCTCAAGGGGATACTCAATATTATTCAAAGGAGTTGTGGGTATCTCTGATGGGGGGAAAGGGAAGGGCGTACTTTCACTTAGTTCAGATGAGATAGAATTTCCCTCCGCAAATGTTGGGGAGGATTGCGGAGGTTGTGGCTTAAAATATCTCTACTCCTTCCCCAAGCTCTAGCAGCTAAGGTTGGATGGATACTACTAACCACACAAATTCTCGTGACTGACATGATTCAGTAGAAATATATACACCCATTATCAATCTTGGATTAGATTCGACTACCAAACACGCATCATACAAATATATATAACATATGGAAATTTGTCTTGAAACCTTTCTCGGTCATCGTATCTGGACTGGCTTGGTGCATTGGATTTGGGCACCATGTTAGGATAGGTAGCAACCCCTATCCAAGTTATGGAAACAATCACATTCTCCCCCCAGATCTGGTCACCTATCTTACGTCTCATAGGATCAACATGGTCCTCACGTGCAACATGATCATTCCAGTGGGGACCAGGCCGACAATGCTGCTATCAGTGAGGCCCACAACAGTAATTAATTTCTACTTATAATTTTTCCTAATTATACATTTACGGTTGTTTCCTTATAAATTTTTTTGTTTAAATGACATAGAATGTTGTACTTGAGTATCCTACCACTAGAGAGGAACACAGGGCAACAGTTCCAATGGTGACAACTGGTACACTAGGTAAATAATGTCATTGCAATTTTTTTATATTAATATTACCTAACTAATTCAATGATATTTAAAACTAGAAATTAAAATTTTATATTATTTTTTTTTGTAGGTGATGCCCCGTCAGTGCATGAGACCAGAAATCATGAGTACCCAACTAGGTCAGCTATGCGGGAAAGGCACGAAACAAAAGTAGAGAACAATGATGTTGATCATGAGGTTAGGAGCTTTAGAAATATGAATAAGAAAAATAAAATTTGATACTGTCAAATATTGTATTATTATAAGACAAATGTTACCATACTTGGAACCTTTTTTGCGTTATATAAAACCTCATTTATCATACTATTTTTATGCCAAGCACTTTCAATGTTTTCTTGTGTACTTTTTGTTGCATTTCTTTTTAATTACTTATTTAATCTTTTTTTTGTGCTCATGAAAGTAAAAAATGAAATATAGATTGGGTATTGGGGAATTGAGAGTGATGTGGGGGGGGGAATAAGAGCTTCCATTCACATGGTTGGCCCTATTTAGTAGAGAATAATTTATTGGAGTGATTTAATATTGGATCAAACCTCCCATGATCCAACATAGCAGCAAAAAAGTTTCTATTGAGTTATTTGATACTCTTTCAGATCGTAGGAGTCTTGTTCCAAGTTCAGGCGACTCCAATATTTTTTTCTTGAAATGAAGAGGAGCTTAATTAGGTATGTTTTGACATTAAAAACATATATTCTAACATTATCATAAGAATGCATCTTAGAGTAAAAAATAATACAAATGTTACTTTTATTTATTGTATAGATAATTATGGATTTTGAATGACTTGGCAGCGCAGGTAAAAATCCTCTTACATCATGAGAAATACAACTTTTCAACCAGGGTCATGTGCAGGGTATTTTTGCTTGTGCGCTTGACCAAGTTTGTAGTGTCACATTTTTTAAGTTCCTTTACAATTCATAATTCAAGACGAAGCTTGTCCATGATTATTATCTAGGGTATGTTTTTTTTTCCTATATTTGATTGTAATTTTGAACATGATTTTAAAGATTGAAACATTTTTTGTTTTTATACAATTATTTCATGTGAATAAATAAAATATTGTTACAATCATGGTTTAATATTTTAGAGCGTGTAAGGTTTTAGCACCATCTTGGTGGTTTACATGATATTTTGACTTGGCAGCATGCATTCTTCCTGTTTTGACTATGTGCAAGAAAAATGACACTAGAATCATGTCCCCATCAAATGTTAGTTTGGGACTGAGCAATAATCTAGTGACATCATGGCATCATGGTATGGTGTTACTGTAATAGGAGATCGAGTACACTTTGTTTCTTATACAAAGTGTAGGGAACAACCTCCTTGACAGGAGGATCGAAATCCCTATAAAATCTTAGTTTCAACACCAATATATATATTTATCCAACCTTGGTTCTTAGGGCACAATCACTAATATTTCTTGAGACAAATATCTTTTCGTTCAGTGCACTTATATTATTTTCATATTGACCACTTCCTGGACTAGATATCTCAAACTGGGACTTTTACACGTTATTGAATAATATTTTAAAACAAACCTAAAAAGCCTTCCACTGAAGTTGGCCTAGTTTCCTCTACCAGATGATGAATATTTCTATTACAGAGATCTGAAATATATTTCGTTGTCTTTAATTGTGCCATTAATATGCAATTTTAGGTCTAGATTATTCTATAAGGTGACCTCCTTTTTTTGGAGTAGAATAATTGTAGCTTTACGTACTGATTTGGGCATCCAACCTTTTGTAACATCTCTCCACAACTGCTTCAACAACACTCTGAAATGTTGTGGCCTTCCTCCTTAATCTCTTATCCTATATGTTGTCTTCATAGGTACCTACAACACCCTGTTTAGGCTTTTTTTAGCCCTTCAATCACCCACTTCAGATCTGTGGCCTAGACTCCACAAGTCTATGATCTCTATGGATTGTTTTAGTAAGAAGAACCACTTCATAATATTCCCAAAGAGATTCCCTCTTCTTCGGCCTTTACTTCTCTTTGACTTGGCTTAATAATCTTGTAATATGAAGCCTAAAACAATTTTGTCCTTCTTTAATTCTTTCTCTTTGTTATCCCAAGTCTGCGACCCCAACCACATAAATATTGACTAGTAGATATGCCTAGAACTCAGAATTTATTCCCTATAGGAGCTCATCCTTCCTTTAGCTTGAATATTGACCCTTTGGACCTAGAGAAAAAAGCCTCTATACATTCAAAACCTATTTCGTACTTCTTGAACAGGCCTGCGAGATTTGATACTATGACTAGGGCTAGTTGTCATGCCCAGAATTCTGATTTATTACTTCTAGGAGCTCGGTCCTAGCCAATAGTCTTCTCTTGAAAGTATTGAAGCATTTAAGGACGGTAAGGATCTTAAGGATCATCATGACTTAATTACAATTACGAAGACCGAAACTACTTATATTATTCAACACCAATCCCATTGGGACAATATAGAGTTGGCTCTCATAGATTGTGGATTGATACCAACCACTATATCGATTGACTACACAAGATACACCAAATGTGCCATATTCGAGAGATTGATACGGAGGAGTGTTTCTTCTTTCGCTGCCCTATTTATTATGAGATCCATGGGAGATTTCATTTCTCGTTTAGGGGGATCTAGACCCTATCTAGTTTCTTCTAATACATGACCAAATATTTCTATCCCTTCACATAAAATAACCCCTCAGAGTTCGTGTCCACATTCTCCAACATTCTTCTAGACCAGATATTGTTCAAGGGATATATCTTTCTTTAGAATGCTTCCATTGGCTAGGGGATCTAAGAGATAGAATAATAGTAAAATTGCCTTGAAATATAGATTGGTGTGGACTTTAAACACCATTCCCCTTTCCCAACAACTTACAAACATCACTAGATGAGATCTCTTACTAGTAGATTATCGAGGTCCACTAGACACTAGTGATGGGTTACTTCTTTACAACAACAATGCAACAAAGGGCCTGGTTCTTTCTCAAGCTCTCCCTCTAGGCACCCTTCTATCTTAATTTATTTTCATTCAGCTTTAAGTATTATTAGAGATTTCTATAATGGCCCATGACCTAGTCCCTAGATCCTTTCTACGACTGCCATTTGACTTTGTTGTCCAATTTCAGCAAATCAAGCTAATGGTTTTCCAATTGGACTTTCTTTATCTTTCCATAGAATTCAAGAAGAATATGATAGAAGTCCTCCAGAACTTGCTAAGGGGTCTAATACTTTTTAATGATTCCCTTTGATTCAAAAAGATGCATTTTACTTGTACTGACTGTAGTAGTCAGTTTAAATTTCATTAAAAGGCCCTCTTGAAGTGAAATCTTCATATTCTCTTCAGACAATGACATTTCTAAATGGACCTTGGTATCAGTATTATATTCCTTGTATTCCCTTATGAATGGCTTTTTAATATTATCATTCCCAGTCATTAATGCTTCCAGAAATTCCTTGTAATCCAAGGGCCGCTTGTGAACAAACAACTTTGTAATTCTTAATGTTGTCTCATTAATTTCCTCTATTATGCCACTAATCATGTAAGACACAAAATTATCCTTTATATTGGTTTGTTCAATTGTACCCTTAAAACCCTTGTACCAAGGTTCCAAGCCAATGGTGTAATTTCTAGTGCTTCGCGATGTTGAAGTGTCCCTTAATCTTATGCCAATCAATATATCATAATAAAGTGATAAAAAAGGTCCATATCATAGTATAGGCTCAGATCATATCTGGATCTGTAAGCTTGTATATTTGATATGAGTATAGTGTTTCCATAATATCCATGTTCTTATATTGGTCTTTTATAAATAGTATGTTTCAGTGTTACTCTAGTGTATACTACAATGTCCATATTCATCATACAAGTTAAGGATAGAGTAATAGCATACAATATTCTACCTAATAAGTCACCTTGTATTCCAATAGATAATGTGGTTATAGGTGTAATGTAAGCTCAATACTAAGATATGCTTGTTCCTGTTCTATTTCGATATCATTGAATACGCTCTTTCCAGCTTTGATTAGTGAATATAGTTGGATTAGCTTAAGCTGAGTAATGTATTCACCCTTATCTCTCTTCTATGATTCCCATGTATTAGTTACAATGATAAAAATTATATGGAACAAAAAGAAGATTGGTATAAGAGACCATATCGTACCTATGATACCCATCTTCAGCTCAGTAACTATCACTATATCACCTTATTTATGCTAGTAGTAAGCTCTATTGAATCTATAAGATTATTTATCTCACTATGTTATTAGTACTAATGAATCAGTCCATTGAATCAGTGACCAAGCTTTATTGATGTAACTACACGTAATGGAATAACACATATTCGTATAAACATGATATCCTTAATACAGGTCTTAGATTATAGAGACCAGGAACCCCATATTCAAGCTAAGCTCCTTGTTATGACGTAATGATATATGTTTCCCTATTCATTTCATACCTTATTAATACTGACTTAAATCATAGTAATAAGTACATAGCCTTACTAGCTCTATGCCAACATGTGTATCTAAACCTTAAGCAGAAACACAGTTTGATTGATAATGTTTATATAATAGTTGTTCTTGTATGATTGGTTAAGCTTAGTATTGATTTGATTGAACCATTACTCAAGCAATATTGAAAGCTCTCTACCCTTATCATGACCATATGAATTTTATCTCTATAGCATTCTATGTTTCCCTATTCAATGCTATCTAAGCTATATGTCAACCATATTCAAGATATTGCACAGATCAGTCTAGCTTAGTAATTAAATTCAGACTCTTATGTGATTCATATCCTAATAGTAATGATAAAGCAATGGAATTAGAACCTATTTTATAGCCTGGGGTAATAAAAGAGCTAACACACTTAGTTGGTACTAGTGATATTGCATGTGTTATGTGTAATTGAGTAAGTATAACTAATCTGAATACATACAACAGCTTGGTTATCATTCTACTTTCTCTATCTAAACTAATCCGTACTATATATGCAATCAGGTTTCATCATGTTCATGTTACATAGTGTTATAACCATTAATATTTATATATAACATGTGCATCAGTTTGATAGAACAAAGTAGTTGCAACTAATACATGTACTATGTGTATCACTTTAAGCTATGAGTATTACTCTCCTTATTATGATTACTAAGCAGGTTATGGTTATATTAGTAATATACACCCTTTTATAACTACAACTAAGCTTACTGTAATTTTTATACATATCCAAACATTATTCATAATATATATGGTATTCAAGCTGTAAGCTTAAGCAATAGGTGAAATACGAGCAAGTTCATATGTAAGCTTTACGTATATCATGGACATACTATGTTACTTGATCACCTGGAATCACTCTAATGAATACATGGTTCTTACTCTGTATATTTTCTGTACATGGATACTGTATCTCCCTAATATTTGATATGATGAAGATGTGGTATTAGTTCATATTCAACATCAGGCTTGGACTCTACTTGTTGTAATCAGGTTCTGCTTACTAGTACTCATGAAATGGTGATAGGTAATGACATAACCAACATTATAACTATGTAAAATGACCCTCTTATCAAGGCTTGATTATTATCGATATTAGATTAGTAACCATAATTATGAGAATAACGTGATTTCTTAACTTGTTATAAGCTTTGGACATGATATCTTATAGTACTTGCTATGTATTGTGAATATAAGCATATCCCAATTATACTAGTTAAGTTGGGCTGGTAACTCCTATGGATATGGTAGAATCTTATACATACAAGCACTAATATTGATACTAGTTACTATTGTGTTGTCAGTATTATCCCTAATAAGATGAGCTTCCATTGCTTGTTGAATATGTAGTATTAGCACACTTTACACTTTGTATTAGAACTATGTAGTTGGAGTCATAGGTTCCAAATTATTACTTGTTCTAGTTGTGGTGATATAACCACCATTGTGTCATATCCATCTTATCACATTCCCTTGGGTTGTAGTTAGGTACAAAGGAACTCCAACCAGTTCCAATTCCTTCACTTCCAGTTACAAGGACCATTGGAATAATTGGCACATACCACATTGGCTCAATTTTTCTCCATCTTCATTCAAGTAGTCCAAGAGTACATCCTCATCTTTTGGGAACAAGAAGCATGTTATTGATGGCAGGCATGTGAAAACATATCGAGCGCCTACATGATCTTTTTCACCCTGGGACTTTGAACCAAATTTCCCCAGTGGAGCAAGGAGGTTAATGTTGTTACTTTCAACAAAATCTTGTTCCATTGAAATAATTGTGCTAGAAATACTCTGCTCACCGTGATGGTAAGAAGAATTCTCTGAGACATAACCTGAGAATTGAGCAATATTTTCTTGCATAACAAAATTTCTCCTGAAAGAGAAAAAAAATATTTTCATTTTCCCTGGTTTCAAACCATAAAACATGGATGGGATGGATGTTTGCAAATCAGCCGTGGAAAATAGGATCAGTTCCTTTTTTAAAAAGTTGATGTACTTGATAAGTGTGTCAGTCTGGTCCAAATATGTTCCCAGATCAAAATGTCTTAGCTAGTTCTTTCCGACCTCTATTTTATTCTTGCTGAAGGCCAATTCAATTGCATCTCCATCTTCCTCATTTATCCACATGAAGTCTTTTTTATGTTTGTCCAAATTTTTAAAATATTCTTTCCCCTCTTTAGAAGTATTTGTATCGAGACCTTTATAGTACTTTATGGTCCATCGTGATGTTGATCCACCCATATATTCTCTCCATGATTCATACTCAGGCATGGTATATAATGACAATATGTGTCTATTTTTATGGGTTGCTTTGAAAATAGGAGTAATGAATTCAACACGAAATGAAGGAATCTTGAGTAGATATGGCCAGAAAGAGTGGATGAATTTGATCACCGATCCTTTTATGTGTGAACCATCATGATCCTGATCTATAACAATCATAATATGGCCATATCTCAAATATTTGACACTGTCATATTCCTTTCCATGTTTCAGACCAAGGATTTGCTTGATTGTTGAATATGAGCATTTTCCATTATCTGTTTATGGCTAGATTCCATTACATTTAACAACTTACCTTTGAGGGGAAACACACCATAATGATTTCAACGAAAAATTGCCAACCCTACCATCGCAAGGGCCTTGGCTGAATCTCCCTCAGTTAAAATCAGAGTGCATTTCTCAGAATTCTTACTTCCTACATCATTTTCATCATCAAGCTTGGTGATACCAATTAACATTTGTCTTGGTTCCATCAGTTTTTTTAAGATCCTTGCTTTGTTTGAAGTATTCCCATTATAATATGTTCTCAACAACTCCACATTTAGAAACTTTTTTCAAAAACTCTTGAGAGAGTTCACACATTGAACAAAACCTATTTTGACGAGTTGTCAGTGTCTCCTTTACTTGGGATTCAAATGCATGATTTCCAATAAAAGAATTGAAAAAGATCCGTAAATGATTCTTGATCATGTGTGCTTTCACAACAGCTGTCTTGTTCTTCTTATTTGCAATGTTCATCACATGGGTTGTTATCTGGTTTGCTACTAAATCAATGTGGGAACCACATTTAATGGTAGCTATTACATTAACAAAGCTGACCTATTTCCTACTTGGCTACATATACATTACAATTCACAGTCGAACTTTGGCGTGTTATAGCTACAAAGGGATAGTTAATTATAATAGGCTTCACATATTTTTTTCATGAATTCTAGCATAAGGTCTCCGAGATACCAAAATTACCTTCTTACTATGAGAAAGACAAATTTGAATGGTGTTGTGACTATTGGGGTAAATCTATAAGATGGAATGGTGATGTGACTATTATGGGTAAATTTGAATTGAATTATAGAGTCCCATTCTTTCAAAATAAATTTTATCAGAATCTATCTTACTTTTCATGTTATAAAAAAAGAGGTCTTGTAGGAGAAAATTGACAATAGTTGGAAATTTGGCGTTTTGGATAAATTTATATATTCATGATATCTGTGGCTAATTTGGAAATTTGGCATTCTACATGTTTTCTTTTTAATATATATGCAATCAAAATATATTAAAGTAAACACTTTTTAAATGCTCCACACGTAGAAGCTTTTGAAAATTTTACTTCCCACTCCTGCTCCCCACTTCCAATAGCCTTAGGTGATTATGTTCTACATGTTTTCTTTTTAGTATATATGCATCAAAATATTATTAAAATAAACACTATTGAAATGCTCCACTCCTAGAAGCTTTTGAAAAAATTAGTTCCTACTCCTGTTAGTTACTTCCAATAGCCTTAGATTGGTGATTCTAATATATGTTTGTTTAGTAGAAGTTGACCTCCAAGGTTAGGAAAAAATAGCTCATAAAAAATAATTCTCTAGGTTAATGATTTAGAGATTGTGTGTTGACAATATAATTTAGTTTAATATTCCTCTCACGATTAGAGATGTATGGGATCTAGAGTTCTTCTTAAGCCAGAAATCACCTTATCTTGAATTTCTTAATATTAACCTTTTATCGTAAAGATAATATATTGGGTGGGCATAATACTCTAACTGGCACTGTGGAAATAATAGCATAGTTGTTAGCATTTTAATGTTGATTTTTAACTACATGTGAAATTACATTTCAAAAATAGTGGCTTATAGCTGTTAGAGCATAGCCTAGAAGCCAGAATAGTTGACATTGTTGTCAGTCCCATCCTAATGTTCCTTTTCTTAATAATATTTTTGTTTAACTTTCTTGGTTATTAAAGTAAGCTGAGCACTGAATTTGTCATTTGGTACACAACTTTTTAGATTCATTTTTCTTCATATAGCCATTTGCACATAGAGAGGTTATGGACACATGGAAGGAAATCCAGTAAACTCATAATGTCCATCTATTGCTATAAAATGCATTAGAAGTTGTGATTCAAGAATGATAAAGGTTTCTTCTATGTCACAAGAAGACAACCCAAAGTTGACCTTGTAAATTGTATGTATAATGTACATGATGTTACCCTTATTGTCACTTTTCTAAAAACTTGATGATGATAAAATCAAAATATATTCCTTTTCCACAAATAATATGATAGAAGCATCGAATTTTGAAGTTGAAAAACAATTTTTTTGTCAGATGCTCCAAAATATTCTTTTCAAGGTCTTATCGTTGTCTCTGTTATTAGCATAATGTATGAACCATGTAATCAATACAATAATTATATGGTTGATGCCAAGTTAATTTTCAAATTTTCAGGAATGGAATTCATGTAATGTACATTTGTTGATGTTAATAATTTTTGTTTATTGAAAGTTTGATTCTACAATATGAAGTTGTAAAGATAAATGGGAGGTGAACTACGTCCCACTCATTTGTACCTCTATAAAGTCATGCTAGAAAAAGTACTATTATTAGAAGTAGCATCAATATGTATATTATTGAGAGTTGTGTTACATAGGATGGTATTATTTATGGCCTATTTGCTTCCTTGTTGTCACGACATTCAACTAGAGATATTTTCATCGTACATTCTCTTTTTATGTACAACCAGATATTGTAGAATGTATAAATTTGCATCATTCTGATTCTCTACTAAGTGTAGGTATTTGCAATCTTCTGAGGATGCCACATTAATTCCACTAAACAATCCATATAATTAGCTATTTTAATACTTGGTATTTCAGGCCAGTTGTCCTAGTATTTTATGTCTCAATGCAATATTTTTAGAAATCACATTTTCTTTGTCTGCAACCATATCTTCTTCATACTTGAAAGAATTAATTACATTATCCTAGAAAATAATGAATCCAAAATCTGAAAGAATCATTTTCATGTTTTGTCAATTCGAAACTGACACGATTCTCCTTTGCTAATGTAACAACTATTTCTCCTTGCAGGGTGCCAGTGAACATCTCGATCAACTCTGCAAGCATGAAGATGTTTATGATTTCTTGGAAAATATGGGCATGATTCCTTGTGGAAAAGAAGCTTCTTTCTTAGAATCCCATTTAGACAAAAATATTTGTGTTGAAATAGATGATACCAGTGAGTTTGTGTGCTCAGATGTTATTTTAGTGGATTCCCCATTGGAAAACGGGATAGCCAATTGTAAGAAAATTGATTAAAAGTCTTCATGGGACACAATTTCAAACTCTCCATGTCAAACAAATGGTTGGGAGGCATTTACAAAGCCAAACTCACAAACATATGGTTGGGAGGACTCCAAAAATATATACTCACAAATAGATGGTTGGGAGGCATCCATAAATCCATACTCGCAAACACATGGTTGGGAGGCATCCATAGAGCCAGTCTTGCAAACACATGGTTGGGAGGCATCCATAAAGACAGACTCAAAAACAGATGGTTGGGAGGCATTAACAAAGCTATACTCACAAAAATAAGGTTGGGATTGCCTATTTACTGGCAAGAAGGCATCCAAATGTCAAACAATTATTCAGTTCTCTGGTTGGGAGGCATCCACAAAGCCAAACATGCAAACGCATGGTTGGGAGGCATCCTCAAAGACAAACTCACAAACAGATGGTTGTATTTTCTCAAGGGATGGAAATAAATTATCCAAATTTCAAACAAATATTCAATTATTTGGATGGGAGGCATCCACAAAGCCAGACTCATAAACAGATGGTTGGGAGGCTTCCATAAAGGCAAACTCAAACACAGATGGTTGGGAATCATGGACAAAGCTAGACACAAACAAATATGGTTGGGAATCATGGACAAAGCGAGACTCAAACAAAGATGGTTGGGAATCATGGACAAAAAACTTTGGGTTTGCCCAGTGGCTGACAAGAAGGCATCCAAATGTCACATAACTATCTAGTTATTTGGTTTGGAGGCATCCTCAAAGGTAACCATGAAAACATATCGGTGGTGGGCATCCACAAAACCTGACTAAAAAATGTATGGTTGGATTTGCTCAATGGCTGGCAAGGAAGCATCCAAATGTCAAACAACTATTCAGTTATCTGGTTGGGAGGCATCCATAAAGCCAAACTCAAACACAGATGGTTGGGAGGCATGGACAAAGATAGACACTCGAACTAAAGGTTGGGTTTTCCCAGTGGCTGACAAGAAGGCATCCAAATGTCAAACAAATATTGAGTTATCCGGTTGGGAGGCATCCAAAAAGCCAAATTACTGATAGAAATGCTGATATCATATCCAGTTGCAAAACTCCCAATCACAAAACATGGAATTGGTTGCAGAACACCCAATCACAATTTCTTTTTTACATATCTATTTGTTTCTGTCAGTATTCCGATTTTTCATCAATGTTGGTATTCTGACGCAAGTTCGGTCAGGTCGGTATTGTGACAAATATGATTTACCATCAATCTTCCAATGAAATTCCAGTCAGGTCGATATTTTGATGTTTGGAAACACATGTCCATATTGCAACGTTTGGAGACAAGTTTCAGTATTGTGACGGTTTGGAGACTAGTGTCAGTATTGCAACGATTTGGAACAAGTGTCAGTATTGCGACGTTTGGGAACAAGTGTTGGTATTGTGACGATTTGGAATAACTGTTGGTATTGTGACATTTGGAGACAAGTGTTGGTATTGCGACGGTTTGGAGACAAGTGTCAGCATTGCGACGGTTTGGAAGAAGTGTCGGTATTACGACAGTTTGGAGATATTGTTAGTCTTACGACGAATATTTGAAATGAAGGTTGGGGTATTTTTAGCTTCAGACTACCGACGTTTTTGTGCATCGGAAGAGTGACGTTTTCTGGGTCATAAAAGTGACACTTAGAAACGTCAGAAGAGCAACGAAAAAATTAAAACGTCGGAATTGCGATAACAACAAAAAAGCGTCAGAATTAATGTCGCTCTACCAACAGTTAATTCATGTGTCGGAATTCCGACGTTAGGAGAATCGACATTTTTCCCCACCTAAAAGTGTCGCTCTTGGGATGCCTATGTGTCGCAAGAGAAACATTTTGGCTATCATAATTTGGGCCAAATGTGCTAGTGTAGCAGACAAACTAGGAACTCAGTTGGGAGAGCTAGAGTTGAAACCACCACTTCCATACCAACCATCACTCATATACCTAGAATGCAACCAATCAAGGAGGTCTACACTAGAATATCATCTAAGGAGCCACATACCTTGAGGTCTTTCATGCCAGAGCATGCAAACAAACTCAAACAAAAAGATACCCTGCCTAACAAAAACACTATGTCTAAGAGCAAGGAAGAGCTAACTTCCTCTTCAAAGAGGAAACGCAGGAGAAAAATTATTTCGATAGAGGGAACCTCAATGGAATACAACCCTGAAACCATGACACCAGTTCCTATTCTATAGGCTAGACATGAGAATCAAGAAAACAATGTCACTCCAGCATGAGAGTAGCCTACACTTGCACAAGTCTTTTCCTAACTCAGAAACGGGAAAATCAAAGTTTCAAAGACCATTATAGTAGAAGAACCTACCATAGCTCATATTTACTCATCTATTAGTTCTTCATCCAAAGGGAAGAAGAAGGCTATAATCCACTCATATTCATATTTTGAGGAGGATAGCACTGAAACAAAGTTTAGTGAGTAAGCGTTTGAAGAAGGAAAAACAAGAAGAGTCTCACATGGGAGAAAGAGGCCTTTACACATTCCAAACCCATACATTCAAAGGCATCACACCAGGACAAAAAAAAAAAAAAAATCTCATATTAGTAATTAAATTCATAGCCAACCTTGCTCTCAGGGATGAAATAATAAACATAGATGAAAGCCCATAAAATGAACCAAGGAAGAAGAAGATTCAGAAGAAGAAGCAAGTATAGAAAATAAAGTCAAACAAAAGGGTCTCCAAGGAAGAAGCTATCAAGATTTTGGCTTCTATACTAGATCTTTGATGATTAAATGTATAAAACCATGAAAATATGAACAATCATGTCATTTTTGGCTTATACACATTATTTTCAGATATAGCTACCCTTTTTAGAAAATTGGCTATTATTTTTAGATTTTGTATAAGGAGGAGGAAAGGTTTCTCTTTGGTTTTGTTTTCAAAAGAATGACACTAAATGATGATAAAGTGAATGAAACCTCAATGGTAATGGTATTTTCCCAAGTTTCATCTAATCAAGCTATCTTCCAAATGTCATTTCAGTTGGTTACTCCTACACTTTTGCAAATAAGGGTCCAGGTGTCCTTTTCAGCTGGTAGTTGCACTTTTCGTGGACGTAGTTTTTCCAGGAAATGAGGAACACTCAGCCACCTCAACTCATCCATGTCGAGCTCTATACTATTGTTGGAAATATGATGCAGAGTGTTGTCCTTGATGGAAACCTAATTAATAAGTTGCCTATGATAAGAAACCTATGTGTTAAAGATGTAAGAATGATGTATCTCAATCAATGCAAAAAGAGGAGCACTTGAAATAGAAACAAAGAAAAGAGCGAATGAAATATGAAGCTGAGGTAGTTTTAGAAGGGTTAGTTGATTGGAGATCTGGAAATGCAACAGAGACATCAGAGAAAACAGTGGCAGAGGAATTGGCATCTGAAACAGTAACTAGGAACAGAGAAAAGAAATGTAGCAGAGAAGAACAGAGAAAGAGTGCATCTACAGTTTGAGCTACAGAGAGCAGTATCGGTCAAGGAGCAGGGACAAGCAGTGAATTGAAAGTTGTACAGAGACAGTATAGGAAGAAAAAGGCCATCAAACAGAAAAAGGTCCTGCATTCTCTGTGAATTATATGTATATTCTTGATAGAATTCAGAAGGAAGGATAGTTGAGTCCCTGAGGACAACTATGAATCATTATCCATAAACATCATAAACCCTGTGGCAAGGATTCAAAATTAAAGGTTTAGTGTATAAGTTGAAGGAATTAATGGAATAGATGAGCGGATCCTTGAAGGCAGTAAAGAGGTAGCAGAGGCAGGAAAAGAGAAGTTAGTTTTTTGAAGCGCATGAAGAACCTGTATGGTTAAATCCGTGTTGAGGACTTGATAGATGAATGTGTGTGAACCTACGCTCTTTATGTATAATTTGAAGGTGTTTAGTCTGTATGAGAATCTGAGGAAGGTCAATTTATAATTGCAATACAGGGAAGGATTGTTATATGCGCCTGTGTCGAATTAAATTAATTTTGTCTGATACACTATGAACAAAATGAGTCGTTGGTAATTATGGAACCAAGCAATATTTGTTAATTTATTGCACATGAAGGGTAGAGTTCATATATATATATATATATATATATATATATATATGCAGATGGAACCTGGAATACAAAGCAGGAATTTGATTGGACGGCTGATCACTGTTTAAAAACCGCGAGTGGATTTGCAGAAGCGGATTGCCCATATCGCACCGCTTTTGCGGGACAAGTGGTATTTCCTGGTTGAGGAGTGATTCCATAGATTGCTTGACATGCATCCCTGTACGACTTCACAAAACCACTAACCACTGCGCGCCATCGTGCGTTATCGTTCGACCCAGGATGCCCAGCGATATTGATATATATCGTTGATCTGGGAAGATGCCATCGGATGGTGGTTGTGTTCGAAAGGTGCGCGAAGAATAACACAAGTACGGCGCGCCATCGCGCGTTATTGCCCGTGCAAGTTGCTCAAGCGATATCCGTCGGATTGGATGTTGTGGCGCGATGGAACGTGAGCCCTTCGATCGAGTTGATTGTTAGCAATGGGCCCCAGTTTTTTAAATAATATTGATTAAGCCGTCGATTATGCATGTGGGGCTGGATCCAAAGGTCTATTTTAAAAAGGCCATTTGATAAAAGCGCGGATTATTAATATTTAATTATCAAAGGGTGTGAATAATATTTATTTATCAAATTCCACGAATTTGATAAATAAAATTCCAATAAAAGAAAGTAAAACCATCAGCAGCACGTTAATATTACTTAACCTTGGCCATAGTATTATTTGGCAGAGAAAAAGATTACCTTTGGGACATTTCGTGCATGGAAGAACAAATATTGGATTTTCAATTTGGATTGGTTCGAATTTTAATATGAATACCATTGGTAGTTGGATGGTTTTGACTCATGGTTTTACTAAAGGCAAAAACTATATAAGGAGAAGACGATTATTGTACAAGGGGTGTGCATGCGTAAGGGTGGCGGATGAATAAATTTCTCTAAGGAATATCTGCATGGACGAACTCTGTTCTTAATTGAAAACTCTAAATGTATGATGCACCCATGGATATAATGATCTGACGATGATGAATCTCTAGTTTGATTGACTGATGAAATCATGAAGAACTGGTGCGAGTCTACTGAATAAAATGAATACATCTGGTGCCCTGTAAGGTATGTTGTGTGGAAGCTATTGGATCTAGTTTGAAAATTGATGAAACGTGGTCCACAGTAGATCTGAGGGTCGAAGCCTTCAGTAAGGGGGTTGTAGCTCCCTTCCAGGAGAGGCTGGTAAACGAGAGCAGGGGGTTGTAGCTACCTTCCAGGAGAGGCTGGTAAACGAGAGAAGGTTGTAGCCTTCTGCAGGTGGGTGCCTGCGTGCTGGTATGAGTCTGCACCAGCATAAATTGTAAGAAGTTTTCTTTATAATAAATATTGAAGACTGAGATAACAACAGCGGTGTTTTTCTCCCGAATTGGGTTTCCACCTTAAATATTGGTGTTCATATGTGTTACTTATGTTTGATGGTTTTTTCTGTTATTTCTGTTCATGCTTAATGCTTATCTGATGAACGAATGATGCAATGATCTAAGTAAAGACATAATAAGATCTCTGGATATATAAGTTGGATGAAGTAATGTAGAATATGGTTTAAGAGAAAGGAAAACTAAATAGTTGTAAGTCAACTCTAAATATTAATTCACCCCCCCCCCTCTCAGTATTTTTCCCAACAATTGGTATCAGAGGAGGTCCTTCTGCAGAAGCTTGATCTCTTGAAGGAGATCCGTCGCAATGGGAAGTCATGAAGGAGTACTTTCTCTAAGGCCACCTCTATTCAATGGAAGTAATCTATTATTCTGGAAGATACGAACAAAAGCATATTTGCAGAGTCTTGGTGCAGAAGTATGGGCAATCGTGGAAGAAGGTTATCAGTATCCGGCAGAAGGTTATCAGTATCCGGCAATTATTCCTACTGATGTAGCACAAAGGAAGAAATATGAAATCAATGCCAAAGCAGTCAATGTTTTATTAGGAAGCATGTCTGAATCTAAATATGTTAAAGTGATGCAGCTAAATTTAGCAAAAATTCTTAAGATCTTTGACTTCAAAATTTGAGTCAAAAGTATCAGCTATTGAAGAAAGGGAAGATCTGCAAACCCTTACTATTGTTCAACTACATGGTATTCTAACCGCTTTTGAAATGAGAAAAGAAGGTCCCTCTCAAATCAGAGAAGTTGCCTTTAAGGCATGTGCAAAAGGAAAAGAAAAGGAAGTTGCCAAGGAATCAAGTTATATATCAGAAGAAGAAGAAGCAAATTTTGTGAGAAGACTCCAACCAGGTACTGGAAGATTCAGAGGTAAGCTTCCCTTCAAGTGTTTTGCTTGTGGAAGAGTTGGTCATTATGCTGCTAAATGTCCTTATGAAGAAAATCATGATGAAGGGAAACAATTTGAAAAGGGAAAGAGTTATTATACAAATGAAGATAATGATGAAATGTCAAATGAGGATGAAGAAGATTATGATCAAGATCTACACGTGCTTATGGCAAGGAAGCAACAGAAGAAGGCTACTCAAAGAAAGGAGATACCTCAGAAAACATGTGCAGCAAAAAATGAAGAAGATGAAACAGGTATTGATTGTTGTTCTTGTGATTCACTTTCTTGTACATGCAATGATGAAGATAGTGAAAGTAACAATATGGGTCTAGAAGCAAATCTCAAGATCAATGATGAAGATCAAGTTAAAAGGAAGGAATATATCTACAAATATGTGATCTCTAGAATGAATGAAAAAATAAACAACTATCAAAGGTTGTACGATTATGCAACCAATCACAGTGAAGGACTTAAAGCAGAAATCATCTCTCTCAAAATAGATCTGGAAAAAACAAATAAGAAGAATGAAGAACTTTTACAAACTTTCGAAGAACAAGAAAATGGGTTGAAAGAAGAGATTTTAAAATTGAATGATCAAGTAGAAGGAGGAAAAAGGGTCGAAGAAATAATGAAGAATAAATGCCAAATATTGGAGGTTGAGGTAAATATTTTGAAAGGTAAATTAGAAGAGAAAGATAAACTCTTGAGGTTTCAAGATAGTACTAAGATTCTGGACAATATTCTTAGTAGTCAAAGATCTCCTTCTGTTAAATTTGGTCTTTGTTGGCAATATGATGCAGAGTGTTGTCCTCGATGGCAACCTACTTGATCAAGTTGATGGCAACCTACTTGATGAAGTTGTCCTTGATGGAAACCTACTTGATAAGTTGCCTATGATAAGCAACCTATGTGTTAAAGATGTAAGAATGATGTATCTCCATCAATGCCAAAAGAGGAGCACTTGAAACAGTAACAAAGAAAAGTTCAAATGAAATATGAAGCTGAGGCAGTTTTAGAAGGGTTAGTTGATTGGAGATCTGGAAAGGCAGCAGAGACATCAGAGAAAACGGTGGCAGAGGAATTGGCATCTGAAACAGCAACTAGGAACAGAGAAAAGAAATGTAGCAAAGAAGAACAAAGACAGAGTGCATCTACAGTTTGAGCTACAGAGAACAGTATCAGTCAAGGAGTAGGGACAAGCAGTGAATTGAAAGTTGTCCAGAGACAGTATAGGAAGAAAAAGGCCATCAAACAGAAAAAGGTTCTGCATTCTCTGTATATTCTTGATAGAATTCAGAAGGAAGGATAGTTGAGTCCCTGAGAACAACTATGAATCATTATCCGTAAACATCATAAACCCTATGGCAAGGATTCGAAATTAAAGATTTAGTGTATAAATTAAAGGAATTAATGGTTGCAGAGATATGATGATTGTAGCATAGTACAGTGATCAGCTTGCGGAATCAAGAACTTAAATGTAGAAGCGGAACTGTGACAGGATAGGAAGAAGAATTGAAGACAGAGTGACATTGTGTTGTGTCGAGGTCGGAAGGCAGCAACCGGTGTAAAGAATGAATGTTAAAAGACTAAAACGAAAATTGTGAAGAGAGCGTTAAATTTAGCAATGGATCTGTAATAAAAGGCAAAAAATTAAAGCGCAACTTAATTATAATAATACATTTAAAAGGCGACGAAACCCTGCGTGGAAGAGCGGAACCATGATCGAGTGAACAGTGAAGGTGGTTTACGGTTTTCATCGCACCACCTATGTGGAGTAAGCGGTATTTCCTGGTTGAGGAGCGATTCCATAGAGTGCTCGACACGCGTCCCTATACGACTTCACAAAACCACTTTTCACTGTGCGCCATCGCACGTTATAGTTCGACCCAGGACGCCCAGCGATATCGTTGAGCGTCGTTGATCTGGGAAGGGGTCATCGGATGGTCATCATTTTTTGAAGGTGCGTGAATATTAACATAGGTACGGCGGACCATAGCACGTTAACGTTCAGCATCGGAGGTCGAGCAATATGCATATACGCCGTTGATCTGGAAGCTTGCTAATCTAACAGTGATCGGACGCTGGACTTGCGCGAAATTTACTTATGGTACCGTGCGCGTATTTGATTGGCTATTGACTATATTTGTGGGCCTAGGGTCAAAGTTTTACCATATTATTTGAAAGTGTTAAAATGCGAAGGGTTAACTTTAATCCTAAATTTCTGTTCAAAGTTATAAATATATTTATTTATCAGTTTCTTCAAATTGATAAATAAATTAAAAAGAAATCAAAGAGGTGCGTAAGGGTGGTAAATGAAAATACTGTCAAAGGAATACCATTAGCAATTGAATGGTTTTGACCCAAGGTTTTAAAAAATTAAAAAGCTATATAAGATGATGAGAATCATGAAGAACTGTGTGCATGCGAAAGGGTTGATAATAAACAAATCTCTTTTAGAGATATATGTATGAATAAAATCTGATATATCTGAATCTATGGTGCACCTGTGAATATGATGATTGATCAAGATCTCTAGATCAGATAATGATTAATTCCTATTTTAATCGACTGACAAAATTATGAAGAACATGTGCATACGTAAGGGTGGTGAATGAATAAATTTCTCGAAGGAATATCTGCATGGGAGAACTCTATTCTTAACTGATAAATCTGAATCTATGATGCGCCCATGGATATAATGATCTGACAATGATGAATCTCTG
Source organism: Pinus albicaulis (assembly GCA_034641835.2). NCBI lineage: Eukaryota > Viridiplantae > Streptophyta > Pinopsida > Pinales > Pinaceae > Pinus > Pinus albicaulis. The sequence continues at coordinate 443,981,542 of CM076569.1, forward strand.
ATTTGAATGACAGACGAAATCATGAAGAACTGGTGTGAGTGTACTGAATGAATAAATCTGGTGGCCTACAAGGTATGTCGTGTGGAAACTGGTGGATCCAATATGAAAATTGATGAAACGTGGTCCGCAATGGTGCTGAGGGTCGAAGCCTTCAGAGAGGGGGTTGTAGCTCCCTTCCAGGAGAGACTGGTAAACGAGAGCAGGGGGTAGTAGCTCCCTTCCAGGAGAGGTTGGTAAACGAGAGCAAGGGGTAGTAGCTCCCTTCTAGGAGAGGCTGGTAAACGAGAGAAGGTTGTAGCCTTCCGCAGGTGGGTGCCTGCGTGCTGGTATAAGTCTGCACCAGCATATATTGTAAGAAGTTTTCTCTATAATAAATATTGAAGACTGAGATTACAGCAGTGGTGGTTTTCTCCCAAATTGGGTTTCCACCTTAAATCCTGGTGTTCATATGTGTTGTTTATGTTTGATGGTGTGTTCTGTTATTTTTGTTCGTGCTTAATGCTTATCTGATGCGAGGCTCTAAGTAAAGACATAATAATATATCTGGACATACATGTTGGATGCAGTACTGTAACATATGGTTTTAAGAGAAAGAAAAGAAAAATTTTTCAACCCTAAATACTTTTTCACCCCCCCCCCCCCCCCCTCTCAGTATTTTTCCCAATAATTGGTTTCAGAGCAGGTCCTTCTGCAGAAGCTTGATCGCTTGAAGGAGATCTGTCACAATGGGAAAGAAGCAAAAGAATAAGGCTACTCAAAGAAAGGAGATATCTCAGAAAACATGTACAGCAGAAAATGAAGATAATGAATCAGGTACTGATTGTTGTTCTTGTAATTCACTTCCTTGTGCATGCAAGGGTGAATATAGAGAAAAAGAAAGTGAAAGTAATGATTGGGATCAATTTAAAAGGAAGGAATCTATCTACAAATATGTGATCTTTAGAATGAATGGACAGATAGAAATGTATCAAAAACTGTAGGATAAAGTAACCAATCAAAGTGAAAGACTTGAAGCAGAAATCATCTCTCTGAAAGAAGATCTAGAAAAATCAAAAAGGAAGCATGAAGAACTTCTACAATCATTTGAAAAAGAAGGACTTGAAGCAGAAATCATCTCTCTCAAAACAGATCTGGAAAAATCAAATAAGAAGAATGAAGAACTCTTACAAACTTTTGAAGAACAAGAAAATGGGTTGAAAGAAGAGATTTTAAAATTGAATGATCAAGTAGAAGAAGGAAGAAGGGTCGAAGAAAGTATGAAGAATCAATGCCAAATATTGGAGGTTGAGATAAACATTTTAAAAGGTAAATTAGAAGAAAAAGATAAAATCTTGAGATTTCAAGATAGTACTAATATTCTGGATAATATTCTTAGTAGTCAAAGGTCTCCTTCTGTTAAATTTGGTATTGGTTTTCATGAAACTATTAAAGGAGAATCTAGTTCACTAGAAAGTGCTAATGATTCAAAGGATATAAATGCAAAACTTGAAGTATTGAAAGAGACAAAAGATCAATCGACAATCATGAACTCTCAAAGGAAATCATTCAATAATGTTGAATGCTTTAAGTGTCATAATTATGGGCATGTTGTAGCCAATTGCAGAAGCATATTGTTTCAGTCACAAATAAACAGATTCCACATAGAAAGGTACTCAGGTTTCTTTAAGGGATTTCTTTAAGGGATATTGTTTTTCATGCAGCAAGTTTGGTCATAAAGCAGCTGATTGTAGAAAAACACATTATGATCCTTATGCTTACTTTTCTGGTCACACAAGATGTTATGCTTGTAACAAGTATGGACATGTAGAAAAAGAGTGCAGGATGAATAGATCTGAGAAAGTGGATAATTTCCAGCACACAATAAGAAATTTCAAGCAAAGCTGGAAAAGGAAGGAGGACCAGTCAAAAACATAGGGGATAATAATTCTACTGCAGTCTTCCGCTTCTAAAGCTTACTTCTCATAAAGACTGCAGGGGTGATGTGAGATACATTATAGGATTCAGTAATGTATCATCATAGGGGGAGTAATGTATGATGATTCTCTTGGTTGGTTTGGTAATTCTGGTTGTAACAGTGCATCTAATGTGACAACAGAATACAGGAGGAAATGGAGATAGAAGCGTATGTTTTTCTGATAAGAAAAACAGTGAGTCAGCTCAAGGAAAGGAGCACAGTTTCAGTGGGAGCATTAGCCTTACTGAGATTAATGCATTGTTGGCATTATGATGGTTCTGAAATATGACCTTTCCCTTAAGGTATTTTTGATGAAGGAATACTTCTTGGTCACTCCTCTAGGAGTAAAGTATATAAATTTTACAATAAGAGACTTCGGAAGATTGTTGAATGTATTGATGTAGTTATTGATGAGTTTCTTGCAGCTCCAAAAGAAGAAAAACAAACAACAGATGAAGACAATGATGACATATATCCTTCTACATCAAATAAGGATAATATAGACAATAAACCCAATGAAGAACCCGAAGATGATTTATCTGAAAAAGCTCTATCCAGATATGGTCAAAAGAATCATCTAGAATCTCAAATTTTGGGAGAAAAGGGATCAAGTGTACAAGTAAGAAGGACTCTTGTGGGATCCTCTAAGCTATCTGGTATTTCCATCCACTTGTGAACCACACAATGTCATTGGAACAAAATGGATGAGAATGGGGATGTTATAAGAAATAAAGCTAGACTTGTTTGCAAGGGGTGTGCTCAACAAGAAGGTATAGACTTTGAAGAAACTTTTGCTCCTGTAGCCAGACTTGAAGCCATAAGAATGTTCCTTGCCTTTTTCAAGCTTCCAACAAATCAAAGTTTATCAAATAGATGATAAATCTGCTTTTCTCAATGGTGATCTAGAAGAAGAAGTTTATATAACAACCTGAAGGATTTATTTTGGGAAATGATGAAAAACTTGTTTGTAGACTTAAAAGGCTCTATATGGACTCAAACAAAATCCAAGGGCATGATATTATCATCTTGACAAATATCTTCATCCACAAGGATTTTCAAAAGGGTCTGCTGATAGCAACTTATACACAAAAACTGAAAATGGAAAACTATTGATTGTGGTTGTATATGTTGATGATATCATTTTTGGAAGTAATGAAGAGTCTATGAGTCAGAAATTTGTTTCTGATATACAGCAAGAATTTGAAATGTCTTTAGTTGGGGAACTAACATTCTTTCTTGGCTTGCAAGTGCAACAAGCAACAAATGGCATATTCTTGTCACAAGCAAAATACCTCAAGAAATTCCTGAAAACGTATGGCATGGAGGAGTGCAAATGATATATGGTTTCCCATAATGAGATCATGGATAAGCCCTAGTTGTTTCTTTGCTGAAGAGTATCTTATGTTTTCACACATGGATAAGATGGAAGTCTTATGATTCGGAGATAAGGACAAATCATGCAGAATTTGATGCTGATGATTTTTGTCATGGTTGAGACCTTCTATACATAATTCCTACACTTGATACATCATGATTATGAAATAAATATAAATCATGAAGATCTTGGTGATAACAGATCACATGGATGATTACTTGACACAAATTGTCTATTGAAGAAGTGGTTCTGGTATGATAATTCCTCTTGAGAAGAATATGTTGATGCAGCAAAGATCCTGAAGGCTTGGTTACTGGTGTACTTATGCTACAACTATTGGATGACACTTGAAAACACAGCTGTGTTGCTGTTCGGTACCTCTAGTGGTGTTTCTGCTCTCATAATTCTGTTTTACTCTCTGATTTTTTTGATGAAGATGCCTTGATGATTTGATGGTGAAAGTATTCAGGATGAACAAGCTAAGGGGGAGCTTTGGTCTTATAAAAGGGATGTAGTATTGGCATTCCATTTATTTGTTGTGGTCTGATCTCATGTTTGAGATTCCTTGGTCTTGATTGTATAAGTTATAATGTGATGAAAAGGTCATGTTGAGACCTATGATGTAATATTCAGTCATGTGTAAACCCACTTGGTTGGGTACTTGTGTCACATATGTAAATCCACTTGGTTGGATCATCGATGTAAGTTTGAGTTCTTGGTGATAGGAAAGGTCATAGAGTCATGTACTTCATTGAATATTATGTTTGAAGATTCAACATGAACTCAGGGGGAGCATGGTAACTTCAGTACAAATCAGATCTATAGAGCTCTTCTTTCTACAAGAGAAAAAAAAACCCCGTTTGGTTTTGACCCGCCCTTTGCCCTTGATGTCAAAGGGGGAGAGTATCATGGTGTTTGAATAATGATTATAATCAATGTATCTATCTCTTATGGTGATCAAACACCATCATGGTTTCCATCAAGTCCAAAGGGGGAGATTGTTGGCAATATGATGCAGAGTGTTGTCCTTGATGGAAACCTACTTGATAAAGTTGATGGCAACCTACTTGATGAAGTTGTCCTTGATGGAAACCTACTTGATAAGTTGCCTATGATAAGCAACCTATGTGTTAAAGATGTAAGAATGATGTATCTCCATCAATGCCAAAAGAGGAGCACTTGAAACAGCAACAAAGAAAAGTGCAAATGAAATATGAAGCTGAGGCAATTTTAGAAGGGTTAGTTGATTGGAGATCTGGAAAGGCAGCAGAGACATCAAATAAAATAGTGGCAGAGGAATTGGCATTTGAAACAATAAATAGGAAGAGAGAAAAGAAATGTAGCAGAGAAGAATAGAGATGGAGTGCATCTACAGTTTGAGCTACAGAGAGCAGTATCAGTCAAGGAGCAGGGGCAAGCAGTGAATTGAAAGTTTTCCAGAGAAAGTATAGGAAGAAAAAGGCCATCAAACAGAAAAAGGTTTTGCATTCTCTGTATATTATTGATAGAATTCAAAAGGAAGGATAGTTGAGTCCCTGAGAACAACTATGAATCATTATTCGTAAACATCATAAACCCTGTGGCAAGGATTAGAAATTAAATATTTAGTGTATAAATTGAAGGAATTAATGGTTGCAGAGATATGATGATTGTAGCATAGTACAGTGATCAGCTTACGGAATCAAGAACTTGAATGTAGAAGCATAACTGTGACAGGATAGGAAGCAGAATTGAAGACAGAGTGACATTGTGTTGTGTCAAGGTCGGAAGGCAACAACCAGTGTAAAGAATGAATGTTAAAAGACTCAAACTAAAATTATGAACAGAGCGTTAAATTTATCAATGGATCTGTAATAAAATGAAAAACATTAAAGTGCAACTTAATTATAATAATACATTTAAAAGGTGATGGAACCCTGCGTGGAAGAGCAGAACCATGACCGAGTGAACAGTGAAGGTGGTTTACGATTTTCATCGCACCACCTATGCGGAGTAAGCGGTATTTCCTGGTTGAGGAGCGATTCCATAGAGTGCTCGACACGCGTCTCTGTACGACTTCACAAAACCACTTTTCATTGTGCGCCATCGCACGTTATAGTTCGACCCAGGACGCCCAGCGATATCGTTGAGCGTCGTAGATTTGGGAAGGGGTCATCGGACGGTCATCATTTGTTGAAGGTGCGCGAAGATTAACACAGGTACGGCAGACCATCGTACGTTAATGTTCGGCATCGAAGGTCAAGAGATATGCATATACGCCGTTGATCTGGAAGCTTGCTAATCTAACGGTGATCGGATGTTGGACTTGCGCAAAATTTACTTATGGTACCGTGCACGTATTTGATTGGCTATTGACTATATTTGTGGGCCCGGGGTCAAAGGTTTACCATATTGTTTGAAAGTGTTAAAATGCGAAGGGTTAACTTTAATCCTAAATTTCTGTTCAAAGTTATAAATATATTTATTTATCAATTTCTTCAAATTGGTAAATAAATTAAAAAGAAATCAAAGATGTACGTAAGGGTGGTAAATGAAAATACTGTCAAAGGAATACCATTAGCAATTGAATGTTTTTGACCCAAGGTTTTAAAAAAGGTGAAAACTATATAAGGTGCTGAGAATCATGAAGAACTGTGTGCATGAGAAAGGGTTGATAATAAACGAATCTCTTTTAGAGATATCTATATGAATAAACTCTGATATATCTGAATCTATGGTGCACCTGTGAATATGATGATTGATCAAGATCTCTAGATCAGATAATGATTAATTCCTGGTTTAATCCACTAACGAAATGATGAAGAACATGTGCATACGTAAGGGTGGTGAATGAATAAAGTTCTCGAAGGAATATCTACATGGGCAAACTCTATTCTTAACTGATAAATCTGAATCTACGATGCACCCATGGATATAATGATCTAACAATGATGAATCTCTGATTTGAACGACGGACGAAATCATGAAGAACTGGTGTGAGTGTACTGAATGAATAAATCTGGTGGCCTGCAAGGTATGTCGTGTGGAAACTGGTGGATCCAGTATGAAAATTGATGAAACGTGTTCCGCAGTCGTGCTGAGGGTCGAAGCCTTCAGAGAGGGGGTTGTAGCTCCCTTCCAGGAGAGATTGGTAAATGAGAGCAGTGGGTAGTAGCTCCCTTCCAAGAGAGGTTGGTAAACGAGAGCAGGGGGTAGTAGCTCCCTTCCAGGAGAGGCTGGTAAACGAGAGAAGGTTGTAGCCTTCTGCAGGTGGGTGCCTGTGTGCTGGTATAAGTCTGCACCAGCATATATTGTAAGAAGTTTTCTCTATAATAAATATTGAAGACTGAGATTACAGCAGCGGTGGTTTTCTCCCGAAGTGGGTTTCCACCTTAAATCCTGGTGTTCATATGTGTTGTTTATGTTTGATGGTGTGTTCTGTTATTTCTGTTCGTGCTTAATTCTTATCTGATGCAATGATCTAAGTAAAGACATAATAAGATATCTGGGCATACATGTTGGATGCAATACTGTAACATATGGTTTTAAGAGAAAGAAAAGAAAAAAAAATTCCAAAGCTCTAAATGCCATTCACCCCCCCTCTCGGTATTTTTCCCAATGGTCTTGGTTTCATGAAGCGGCCCAAAGGAGAATCTGATTCTGAGGAAATTACTAAAGATTGAGATATCAATAAAAATATGAAGTGTTAAGAAAAGCAAAGGTCAACCGATAATCATGAACTCTCAAAAATCATTCCCTCCTTTGATCAATAATGTTAGATGCCACAAATGTCACTAATTATGGGCATGTTGCGACCAATTACGAGAAGCCAGTTGTTTCGGTCACAAATATTGATTCTACAAAAGCTCAGGAGTTTCTTTAAGGGATATTGTTTTTCATGCAGCAAGTTTGGTCATAAAGCAGCTGATTGCAATAGAAGAAAGAATAGAAAAACACATTATGATCCCTATGCTTACTTCTCTGGTCACACAAAATGTTATGCTTGTAACAAGTATGGACATGTAGAAAAAGAATGCAGGATGAATAGATCTGAGAAATTGGATAATTTCCAGCACACAATAAGAGATTTCAAGCAAAGCTGGAAAAAGAAGGAGGACCGGTCAGAAACGTAGGGAATATTGACCCTACTGCAGTCATCTGTTTATAAAAATTTTACTTATCATAATGACTGCAGGAGTGATGTGAGATACATTATAGGAATCAGTAATGTATCATCACAGGGGGAGCAATGAATGATAGTTGTGTTTATTTCTAACAGTGCATCTGATGTAAAGAAGACAGGTACAGGTGGCATAAGTTCAGGGGGAGCATTAGCCTTGCTGAGAATAATGCATTGTTGGCATTATGATGGTTCTGAAATATGACCTCTCTCTTGAGGTCTTTTTGCTCCAAAAGAAGAAAAACAAACAACAGATGGCATATTTCTATCACAAGCAAAATATCTTAATCAAATACTGAAAACGTATGGCATGGAGGAGTGAAAATGATATATGGTTAAGCCCTGATTGTTTCTTTGTTGAAGAGTATCTTTTGTTTTCACACATGGATGAGATGGAAGTCTTATGATTCGGAGATAAGGACAGATCATGCAAAATTTGATGCTGATGATTTTTGTCATGGTTGAGACCTTTTATACATAATTCCTACACATGATACATCATGATTATGAAATAAATATAAATCATGAAGATCTTGGTGATAACAGATCACATGGATGTTTAGTTGACTCAAATTGACTATTGAAGAAGTTGTTCTGGTATGATAATTCCTCTTGAGAAGAATATGTTGATGCGGCAAAGAGCCTGAAGGCTTGGTTACTAATGTACTTATGCTACAATTGTTGGATGACACTTGAATACACAACTATGGTGCTGTTGGGGATCTCTGGTGGTGTTTCTGCTCTCATAATTATGTTTTACTCTCTGATGTTTTTGATGAAGATGCCTTGATGATTTGATGGTGAAAGTGTTCAGGATGAACAAGCTAAGGGGGAGCTTTGGTCTTGTGAAAAGGATGTAGTATTGGCATTCTAATTATTTGTTGTGGTTTGATCTCATGCTTGAGATTCTTTGGTCCTGGTTGTATAAGTTATAATGTGATGAAAAGGTCATGTTGAGACCTATGATGTAATATTTAGTCATGTGTAAACCCACTTGGTTGGGTACTTGTGTCACATATGTAAATCCACTTGGTTGGATCATTGATGTAAGTTTGAGTCCTTGGTGATAGGAAAGGTCATAGAGTCATGTACTTCATTGAAGATTATGTTTGAAGATTCAGCATGAACTCAGGGGGAGCATGGTAACTTTAGTACACATCAGATCTACAGAGCTCTTCTTCCTACAAGAGAAGAGAAACCTTGTTTTGGTTTTGATCATACCTTTGCCCTTGATGTCAAAGGGGGAGAGTATCATGGTGTTTGAATAATGATTCTAATCAATGTATCTATTTTTTGTGGTGATCAAACACCATCATGGTTGCCATCAAGTCCAAAGGGGGAGATTGTTGGCAATATGATGCAGAGTGTTGTCCTTGATGGCAACCTACTTGATAAAGTTGATGGAAACCTACTTGATGAAGTTGTCCTTGATGGAAACCTACTTAATAAGTTGCCTATGATAAGCAACCTATGTGTTAAAGATGTAAGAATGATGTATCTCCATCAATGCCAAAAGAGGAGCACTTGAAATAGCAACAAAGAAAAGAGAAAATGAAATATGAAGCTGAGGCAGTTTTAGAAGGGTTAGTTGATTGGAGATCTGGAAAGGTAGCAGAGACATCAGAGAAAACAGTGGCAGAGGAATTGGTATCTGAAATAGTAACTAGGAATAGAGAAAAGAAATGTAGCAGAGAAGAACAGAGAAAGAGTGCATCTACAGTTTGAGCTACAGAGAGCAGTATCAGTCAAGGAGCAGGGACAAGCAGTGAATTTAAAGTTGTCCAGAGACAGTATAGGAAGAAAAAGGCCATCAAACAGAAAAAGGTCCTGCATTCTCTGTGAATTATATGTATATTCTTGATAGAATTCAAAAGGAAGGATAGTTGAGTCCTGAGGACAACTATGAATCATTATCCGTAAACATCATAAACCCTGTGGCAAGAATTCGAAATTAAAGTTTTAGTGTATAAGTTGAAGGAATTAATGGAATAGATGAGCGGATCCTTGAAGGCAGCAAAGAGGTAGCATGAAGAAGTAAGCGCATGAAGAACCTGTATGGTTAAATCCGTGTTAAGGACTTGATAGATGAATGTGTGTGAACCTACGCTCTTTATGTATAATTGAAGGTGTTTAGTCTGTACGAGAATATGAGGAAGGTCAATTTATAATTGTAATACAGGGAAGGATTGTTATATGCGCCTGTGTCGAATTAAATTAATTGCGTCTGATACACTATGAACAAAATGAGTCGTTGGTAATTATGGAACCAAGCAATATTTGTTAATTTATTGCACATGAAGGGTAGAGTTCATATATATATATATACGCAAACGGAACCTGGAGTACGGAGCGGGAATTCCATTGGATGGTTGATCACTGTTTAAAAACTGCGAGTGGATTTGTGGAAGCGAATTGCCCATATCGCACCGCTTTTGTGGGACAAGCGGTATTTCCTGGTTGAGGAGCGATTCCATAGAGTGCTCGACATGTGTCCCTGTACGACTTCACAAAACCACTTACCACTGCGTGCCATCGCGTGTTATCGTTCAACCCAGGATGCCCAGCGATATTGATATATACCGTTGAACTAGGAAGATGCCATCGGACGGTGGCTGTGTTCGAAAGGTGTGCGAAGAATAACACAAGTACGGTGCGCCATCGCGCATTATTTCCCGTGCAAGTTTCTCAAGCGATATCCATCGGATTGGATGTTGTGGCGCGATGGAACGTGAGCCCTTCGATCGGTTTGATTGTTAGCAATGGGCCCCAGTTTTTTAAATAATATTGATTAAGTTGTCGATTATGCATGTGGGCCCGGATCCAAAGGTCTATTTTAAAAAGGCCATTTAATAAAAGCGCGGATTATTAATATTTAATTATCAAAGGGTGTGAATAATATTTATTTATCAAATTCCACGAATTTGATAAATAAAATTCCAATAAAAGAAAGTAAAACCATCAGCGGCACGTTAATATTACTTAACCTTGGCTATAGTATTATTTGGCAGAGAAAAAGATTACCTTTGGGACATTTCGTGCATGGAAGAACGAAGATTGGATTTTCAATTTGGATTGGTTCAAATTTTAATATGAATACCATTGGTAGTTGGATGGTTTTGACTCGTGGTTTTACTAAAGGAAAAAACTATATAAGGAGAAGACGATTATTGTACAAGGGGTGTGCATGCGTAAGGGTGGCGGATGAATAAATTTCTCTAAGGAATATCTGCATGGACGAACTCTGTTCTTAATTGACAAATCTAAATCTATGATGCACCCATGGATATAATGATCTGACGATGATGAATCTCTGGTTTGATTGACTGATGAAATCATGAAGAACTGGTGCGAGTCTACTGAAGAAAATGAATACATCTGGTGGCCTGCAAGGTATGTTGTGTGGAAGCTATTGGATCCAGTTTGAAAATTGATGAAACGTAGTCCGCAGTAGATCTGAGGGTCGAAGCCTTCAGTAAGGGAGTTGTAGCTCCCTTCCAGGAGAGGCTGGTAAACGAGAGCAAGGGGTTGCAGCTCCCTTCTAGGAGAGGCTGGTAAACGAGAGCAGGGGGTTGTAGCTCCCTTCCAGGAGAGGCTGGTAAAGAAGAGAAGGTTGTAGCCTTCTGCAGGTGGGTGCCTGTGTGCTAGTATGAGTTTACACCAGCATAAATTGTAAGAAGTTTTCTTTATAATAAATATTGAAGACTGAGATAACATCAGCGGTGGTTTTCTCCCGAATTAGGTTTCAACCTTAAATATTGGTGTTCATATGTGTTACTTATGTTTGATGGTTTGTTCTGTTATTTCTGTTCATACTTAATGCTTATCTGATGAATGAATGATGCAATGATCTAAGTAAAGACATAATAAGATCTCTGGACATACAAGTTGGATGCAGTAATGTAGAATATGGTTTAAGAGAAAGGAAAACTAAAAAGTTGTCAGTCAGCTCTAAATACTGATTCACTCCCCCCTCTCAGTATTTTTCCCAACAACTATCATGTTATGTCTTCAGTTGTATTTCAGTTTAATTTTTTTTATGTTCAAGGTAAGCTCTACTATATGTAGAGGATTGTAATAAAGTCTCTAAAACAGAATTTCCCTTTTTATGGAGGCTTTTAAAATAACTTATTTTTTGTATATATACTATGTAAGGCAAGGAGGAGGGGGTTAGTTGGTTGTCTATTTCATTTCATATTATGTTGTACATTTTTTAACATAAAATAGATCCAAAGGCACTATTGAGGACTCTAAAAATTGTATGATGTGTGTATTGTTTATCTCCTTATGTGTTTCCATAATTTGCAGTTGATTCCAGATTATGATTTACATATTTCTATCTCATGTTTTATCAGTATTATGAACATTCATGAGATATTAACCTATTTTTTTAAGTCTTGTTTTATCAAGCATTTCCGATTCAGCATGAATTGAAGATAGTTCATAAGCATTCCTTGAGGTGTAATTAAATCATGTGTCATACTCTTATAAGTATTTTCATCTAGCATGCATGATTAATCTGATTTTTAAGTCTTGATTTATCAAGCATTCCCAATTAATGATGTCATGTTAGTTATAAGTGTTCTATGTAATGGGATTCTTAAAATCTAGAGTGAGACTCTTGTATATCTTTTAAAGCCTTTTTTCACTATACATTTCAGGTATAGAATGTGTGTCACTCTTTCTTCTTAACAGTGGACTTTTGTTCTACACATCTATTATTTATCTTCCCTTTTTCTAACCATCAAGCTACAAACCCAACCTTGCTACTACATTATGCACCAGTACCCTCATATGTGTGAAGGATTATTATTTTCTCAAAACCCCTTTGAGTGTGTATGATTTCCAAACACTTTCCAAAAAATTCAATCAAGTTATAATAAAATCCCTTGAGCTTAGGATGTGTCTGGTCAGGTGCTTCTCACAATCTAAGTGTTGATTCCATGCTAGCATATTTTGGTGTGTCTGTCGGGAGACAAAGATTTTAAACTCTGTATTCTTCCGAAATTCTTTACATGAATGTCCAATACTAGTTTTCAAAGGTGAAAAAAAACTAGTCATTTTTCTAATTTTAATTGGTTCACCTAGAAACTCCACAAAGAGGACGAGGGGTTTCAAGACTACTTACCACAAGAATAAATTAGAGATTACCTCCTGTGATTCCAGTTTCTGACCCAGAGAATATCATAAAGGATGCAAGAGGGAAACATAAATCAACTGAAGCTACATCACATTTGGTGAAAAAGGTGCATTCAAAGTACATTCCAAAAGAAAAGGTACCATCATCTATCTCACAACCTAAAGAAGTTCCAGTTTCAAAAGAACCTCCTGAAATATTTCAAGTTGAAACTGCATCCATTAAAGGAAAAGTAGATTATGTTAGCCTAGATTTAGGTGAAAGCATCTCTCAGTCATCATTTAGCAAATCAGAAACAAGTATTGTTCCAGCGAAAGAAGAAAAATCAGAAGTTTTAGGTGTCAGTGAAGAAAACCAAAAATCAAGAGCCTTTGTCTTAACCAAATGGGAATTACAACAAGTGTTGGAAATTGCACCATTCCTAGACAAGGCTATTTTAATTGAAGAGGATATTAAAAAATTTCTTATTTTTCTTCAAAATCATCCTGAATATCAGTCCTCTTTTGGCCCACAAAAAGAGTATTTTCCTTTGTCTCAAAACCAACCTATTGGCACACCCTCTTCTCATCAAGCAGAAGGTAACCTTCTTGAAAACTTGACTTTCAATCTCTGAATTTTTAGCCCGGAAAAACAAAGTTGAAACTACACCAATCCTTCGAGAATCTACATCTGAATCTGATTCTGCTGGAGAGGTGGAAATAAAGCCTTCTAATGTCCATTTCTTTGAAAATCCATTATTTTCAGCTCCAAATCCTGAATAACCAACCCAATAATTTCCATTTTATGCGATTTTAAAACAAGTACAAACTCCACAAACTGTAATTTCCAGCATTCAAACATATGCATCAGCAATTCTTCCACTATTTTCACCTCAGCAAGTCATGGATCATCTTGCTCCTAGAAGCATGTAGCAGATTGTTGTTGTAGGATATGCACCACTAGCTCTTCCTCAACCTATGCATCCTCTTCCTCAAGGTGATTATCTAAAATATTTTCCTAAACACACAGGGGAGGGAGAAGGAGTATCTATTGAAGAACACCTAGTTGCCTTTTATAATTATGCAGATAACCAAAACATTGAACATGAAGATGTATGGTCAAGACTCTTTATTCAGATGTTGGATGGAGAAGCTCGTAAGTGGTTCAGAAATTTTCCACCAAATTCAATAACATGAATAGATGATTTGGAGGAATTTTTTGTAAAATAATGGGGTGACTATAAGGATTACTTGTATTTCCTTACAAAGTTTGGAGCTTTAAAGAGGAATATTGATGAATCGTTGGAAAATATTACAAAGAGATTCAATAAAGTATATCAAAAGATTCCTATAGAAGTCAAACCTCCTAAAACCACAACCATGATAACCTTTTTCAACGCATTACACTCCAAGTTTGCACTGTGGTTGAGATCTGAGAAGCCACAAACATTGGTAGGTATGTAGGAGGCTACTATTGGAGTGTAGTCCAATCTTATGGCCTCAAACAAGCTGAAAATTGAAGAAGGGAAGGGGGAAAAGGATAGAAATAAAATGGAAGAGGAGAAACCATCTTCCTCCTCTAATACTTTCACAGCTGAATAAAATCTTGATAAAATGTCCAATTTGATTAAAGATCTTGTTTCCAAAATTCCAAAACTGGAGTTAGAAAATAGGCTTCTTGCTAGGCCCATTCAAAATGAAGGAAATAGAAATGAGACTCCTTTTAGGAGACCCTGTCAACCTCAACAAATTTTACGGTGCCCAAGAATAAATTCTGATGATAAAAATGGTCAACCTCCACTAAATAATTTTTCTGAAGAAAATTAGCAAGAACAAGAAGACAAGGATAAAGAACTAAGTATTTTTGGGGAGACATCACAGTCAACTTGTTTGACTTTGCAAGACTATGAAGATCAGTCTACGATAAATATATATTCAGATGATGAAGATGCTCATATTCATGCTCAAAATGAGAAAAAGAAGCCTAAAAATTAGACAATAAAATATCCTTTGAGGTCAAGAGGGGTTGTCCAACGACCTTAACAAAAACAAGATGTTGGAAAACATGCTTCCAAACGAAAGGAAAAGGCTAATTATCTTCCTCCATCACATAACCTTGCCCCAATCATTAAAACTGCTGCAGAAAATAAAGATTTGACTCCACTCAATTTCATTTTCAAGTTAGAATTGAATAAAATCAAGATTATGGTTATGCTCCTTGAATTTTTGAAAAATATTGCCTACAGAGAGCCATTTAAAATTCTATTACAACCATCCCTTTCTCTTGATTCATTCAATTTAGAGGATGAACATCCTACCATTTACTTAAGTAGCCATGTCCAAGATCAAAATGATGATAATTCTCCACCTTTCTATCTTTCACTCAACATTCATAACAAATTGCTACATAACTACCTATTAGATTCTGGGGCCTCTCACAATCTGATGCCTAAGAAAGTGATGGATGAATTAGGACTGGAAATCACTAAACAATACCATGATCTCTATAATTTTGACTCCAAAATGGTCAAATGTTTAGGAGTGATCAAAGACTTGGTAATTTCTCTTACCCAACTCCCCATGAAAATTCTATTGATGGACATAGTAGTTGTAGACATATGTTCTAGATTTGGAATGATTATTTCCAGATCTTGGTCCAAAAAGCTGGGAGGCACTCTTCAAATGGATATTACATACACCACTATTCCAGCCTTTGGAGGAGAATTTATGATTGTATAGGGAAACACAGATGAATTACACCATAATTAGTCAAAAAAATCCCTCAAATCATCCTATATATGCAGAGGATAAGGAGTTAGGGTCATCCATTTTTCACCTTGCTACTGATCGTGGCAATTTTCAGCCTGAAATCAGTAAAAAATGGCATTTGCAAGTTACAAAAGAGCATAATTTAGAAGCAGGGAAAATCTGGAAATTGTATTTTGATGAAGCCTCATCAAGAGAGGGATCAGGGGCTGGTGTAGTTCATCTTTCTCTCACTCAGAAGATAGTGATTTTATCATATAAATTACAATTTGTCACTACTAATAACACTATTGATTATGAAGCACTAATTCTAGGAATGAAAGCAGTAAAAGATCTGGGAGCTAAACAATTGATTGTTTTTGGTGATTCAGAGTTGATGGTACAACAGGTGAGAGATAATTATTAAGTAAAAAAATAAAAATTGAATAATTACATAAATGAAGTGTGGGATTTGATTGAACATTATTTTTCAACATTCAATTTGAATTTTGTTTCCAGAGAAGAAAATGAAATCGCAAATTCATTGGCCATTACTGCTAGTAATTTTAAGATTCCTCTTTATGTTAAAGCAACATATGATATTCAGATTAAAAACAGACCTTCCATTCCTGGCCATATCAAATACTTGCAAGTATTTGAAGATGATAAAGAAATTCATAAATTCTTGGATTGTGTGGAGGATTTTTCAGACATTGAAATTGATAATGAGCAAGACACAACTGAAAGTCATAACAACAAGCCATTCAAATACTATAGCTGGAAACGACATTATTGATCTAAAAAAAACTTAACTCCTAAAGCCTTGGTTCCTTTGGAGAGGTTTTTTGACAATAATGATGTCTTTTTAAAGCCTGATACTGTTACATATGAAGAGATTACAGTTAACTGCAACATTGGTACTAAAAATCAGCCTAGATATGTTAACATTGTCCTCAAGAAACTAGAACTAAATATATCAAGTTGCTGAAGCAGTATGCAGACATTTTTTCTTGGTCCTACAGTGATTTGAAGACATATGAAAAAATTATAATGCAGCATAAAATCTCCCTATCATTGAAAAAGAAATAAAAAAAATGTGGGAAACCAAAATAATTTTGCCTTTGAGATTTTCCAATTGGGTAGCTAATATAGTTCTGATTCAAAAGAAGAATGGGGAAATTAGAATTTGTGTTGTTTTTCACAATCTGAACCAGTGTTCGTTGAAGGATAACTATCCTTTACCCAAAATGGACCATATATTGCAGATGGTTGTAGGCTCAAAGAGGTTGTCAATGATAGATGGATTTTTAGGATACAATCAAATTTCAGTTGACAAACATGACGGGGAGAAAACAACTTTCACTACACCCTAGGGATAGTTTATGTATAATAATATGCCTTTCGGTGTAATGAATGCAGGTGCAAAATTTCAGCGGCAATGGACATTGCCTTTGCAAGGGAAAAGGATGGATTTGTAGTCATTTATTTGGATGACATAACAATATTTTCAAAATCTCATCAAGATCATTTAAAAACATTTGCAAAAAGTGTTTGATAAGTGTAGAAAATTTGGTTTTTCTTTAAACCCAAAGAAATCATGCTTTGTTGTTCAAGAAGAAAAAATGTTGGGGCATATAGTAACAAAAAATTGAATTAGCAATGACCCAAGGAGAGTTGCAGCTATACACAAAATTGGTTTGCCCAGAAATAAGAAACAGTTACAGTCATTTTTGGGGAAAATTAATTTCTAAGGCGTTTTGTTCAAAACTTTGCATAATTAACTAAACATACAAATTTCTTGTTGAAGAAAGATTCAGATTTCATGTGGAAACATGAAGAAAAAAACTCTTTCTTAGCAACCAAATCTGCCTAAAGCCCTAGTGTTAATCAAACCTGATTTTGAGAAGGATTTTATGACTTTTTCATATTCTTATGAGGAAACTATTGCAGCAGTCTTACTTCAAAAGAAAAAGGAAGGCTTGGAGCAACCAATTTCTTTTCTCGGTTGTGCATTAAGGGATGATGAGTTAAAGTACAACTTGGTTGAAAAATAGCCATATGCATTGGTAAAGGCTTTGAAGTATTTTTGTGTTTATGTTTTTCATTCTATATTCATTGCTTTTGTGCCAAATATTGTTGTCAAGGATGTATTGTTGCAACCAGACACAGATGGCAAGAGGGGAATATGGCTGGAAAAGATTCTAGAATTTGACATTGAAATCAGACCTACTAAGTTAATAAAGGGATAGGGCTTAGCCCGCTTGATGGCAGAATCAAATTGCAAAGCTCTAAATTTGAATATGGAGATAGTTGAAGAAACAGAAAAGAAGGTATAATTGATTGTCCTGAAATGTTTTATTCCAATTGGTACAAGGATATAGTTTGATTTTTATTAATCTCAGTTGTCTGCCAGAAATGGAAAAATCAAAGAAGAAGGATTTTAAACTAAAAGTTTTTAATTATTGTGTAATAGAAAATAATATTTATTGGAAAGACCCCATAGAAATTTTTTTGAGATGTGTAGGTGAAGCCAAGTCACAAAAAGTTATGTCAAAGATACACGCAGGGGCGTGTGATGGAAATTTGTATTGGAAAGCTACCACAAATACAATTTCAAGAGCTGGATATTATTGGCCAACTCTTTTCTCTAATGTTTTTTCTAAATTCAGAGCTTGCACTGAGTTCCAAAAATGTGTCAGTAAGCAAAATCTGCTCCCACTACCTCTCATTCCCATTTTAGTAGATGCTCCTTTCCAGCAGAGGGGGCTATATTTCATTAGTGAGATTCATGCACCATCATCAGGGCGGCACAGATGGATTCTTACATCCACAGACTGCTTCACCAAGTGGAATGAGGCCATTCCAACAAGTAACACCACTGACATGGTAATAATTAAATTTTAGTTCGAAAATATTATGTCTAAATTTGGTTGTCCTCAAAATTTGATGACTAACACAACAATGGCTTTTAAATCTGCCAAGATGCACAATTTATGTAAGAAGTATAACATTTATTTGACTCATTATACACCTTATTACCCCCAAGGTAATGAGTTAGTTGAGTCATCAAATAAAATCCTGGAAAGAATAATACAAAATATGATGACAGAAAACAAAACAAATTGGGATACTCAACTAGTTCATGCTCTTTGAGTAGATAGGGTGAGTAGAAAAATATCTATTTGAGTTTCTCCCTTTAAATTTGTTTATGGTACTGATGTTGTGATGCCATTACAACTAGCCCTTCCTGTTATGAAATTTTTACAAGATGCAATTGA
This sequence comes from Pinus albicaulis, assembly GCA_034641835.2. Lineage (NCBI taxonomy): Eukaryota > Viridiplantae > Streptophyta > Pinopsida > Pinales > Pinaceae > Pinus > Pinus albicaulis. Next base: position 444,000,165 of record CM076569.1, read on the forward strand.
TAATTTAAATCCCATTGAGAGAAGGATGTTGCAACTGATAGAAGCTCATCAAATATGGGAATCCATGATGGACAAAGCCAAGAAGTATAAAGCCAAAGTAAAAGTTGTCTTTGAAAAAAAAGAAAAATGATAGGCATTCCAAGAATATTATTTGGTATTGCGCTAGGATGAAAGAAGAGAAGACCGTGGAAAGCATGGTAAGTTTCACAACTTGTGGTTTGGTTCATTCAAAATTTCTCAAGTTTTGGAAAATAACACATTTTTGTTGGAGCATTTAGACGATGATCAATTAACTAGAGGTATAGTCAATGGTCATTATCTCAAAAATTTCTTTTCTTTTTGATTCAATTAGTCTTTCCATTGTAAATATCCAAAGTTATATTTCAATAAAACTCCATGCCCAATTGTATTTTTGTCTGTAAATAGAGTCAATCTTAAACTCAGTCAATAAAAGTCAGTTTTTTCATTAGCTTCTGCAATTTAAAAGTCTTGAGATTTTAAGCCACTGAATCCATATTCCTTGAATTCTAACAAGGAGGACTTCATCCCCAATAGGAGCCACTCTTAGCACTCCAATTTTTTCAAAAAATTTCAAAGTCTGGTCATCATTGTAAGTTGTGTCTATGATCCTCTCTTGTCTCCTAACCTATGGTTATAGGCCTTGGAGGGTTAAAATGTATTATTTTTTATCATTTTTTACCCAATATCCAAAATAATTTTGAGTCCAATAGTTTGTTTTTGTCATAGAGTTATTAGAGTAAATTTTCTTTTAATAAGTATTTTAACTACTTTGAGTAGTTAAGGTCATGGCTTTAGCTTGAGAAGTCTTATTCATTGACCATGATATTTCTATCACAGGTTAAAAACGAAATGTCAAATTCATCAGTTCTGTTAGGAATAACACATGAATAACTACTTTTCCTAGAGAGGTGGCTATTTTCTTTAGAAGATCTCGTTTTACAAGAAACATGGGAATAATTACCTTTTTCAAAAAAGTAGCTATTACCTATAAAATTTGTATAAGGAGATAAAATAAGCATTTATCAAATAAAAATACACTTCTCTTTGAATATTGAAGGTCTGTGAAAATAAGAGATGTCACTCATCTGAAAGGTGGCTATTTCTCATTGGAGGATTCATTAAAAAAGGAGGTTGCCTGTTTATTTTCTAAAGCTAGTCAAATCTATTGCCACTCATTTAAGTGAAATGTATTAAATTTGAAGTACAAGTAGCTATTAGTAATAATGTGATGGAGTGAAAGGTTTGATGGAATGAGTTGGCAACATCATTTAAATCATTTTGGTTTCATTTCATTCCCTCTGACTGTGATTTAGGGCATTCAAAGCTACAAAAACCCAATGTTTACCCTTGTGAAAGTTAAAGAAAATTGTCGCTATCCTCCAACAAAATAGTTTATTGCTTTGTGCCAACAGTTAGGGTTTCATGTAGGTTTTTTTTTCCTTGTAATTACAGGTTTGCATTAGTGGTTAGGTTAACTTTTAAAAATATGGGCAAGGGTGGTAAGGTGAACCGTTAAGAACTGGCCAATGCCCATTTTGTTGACCATCATGCTAAGATTCAATTCAAAGTAGCAGGGTGGTATCAGTTTTTAAAGAATTTTTCATGTGAAATTGTGGCAGTGGCTCAGGAATTTGTTGAGACATTCAATGGATAACAGTTCAAGCTGGGATCTTGGACCTTTAGGATCACAAAGACTGTCATTGCAAGGGCTACCCAAACATCAACTACAGGTGAGTCCTAACACAAGAACAAAACTCTTCTTAAAGCTAATTCGAATCCATATTTAAAGCATGAACACAAAAATATTTGTTCGACTCCTACTATTCATATTTCATATTTTAGGCTTAAGTGGAAAGATTTCATTACCACTATCCCACTTAAGATCATTGTCAAAATCATTGCTAATATGCTCCATCCTATCTTCTCTCACCATATATCCTTGGAGCAATTCACCTTCATTGAATATAGACAAATCCATGAAGCCATTGGAATTTCTCAAGAATGGCTTCACAACATCAAAACCATGAGATTAAAGGGCATGATCCGTAAAATTGAACTCCCCAAAGCTTTTGACGGAGTCAGTTGGATATATAATAGATGACTTATCACCCATATGGGCTTCCAAAACTCCTTTATCAATTGGATCATGTTTTTTATTACATCTACCTCTTTTGCAGTATTAATCAAAGGTGTTGGATCAAATTTATTCCATGTTGTGCGAGGGATTAGATAGGGTTGTATGTTGTATCCAATTTTATTTTTGTTGATTCTTGACTGAATAAGCAGATTGATCCATATATCGATCTCCAATGGTACCCTCAAAGGAATCCACTTCGGAAATGCAGCAATCCTCTCACACCTTCTGTTCATTGATGATTTTCTAATCTTCTTCGACGGAATGTGCAACGACATCAATCAACTCAAATCGATCCTCGATATCTTCTCTGCTGCTATAGGTATGTCCGCAAATGAACATAAATCTACTATTACATGTTGTAACTATTCGGAGTTGGAAATTACACATGCCTTTCAATATTTTACTTTTCAATTTATGCCCCTTGAGGGGGGGATAATATATCTTGGATTTTAGATTAAGCCAAATGACTATTTGAAGGAAGATTGGATGTGGTTGGTAGCAAAAATTGAAAATAAAAACAAATCCTAGTGTCATAAGAGGTTGTATAGATCTCGCAGGATTTTCTTGATCAAATTTGTCATTGAAGTCACTCATGTCTTCTAGATGGCTCTTTCATGGATCCTCAAGGGGATACTCAATCTCATTCAAAGGACTTGTGGGTATCTCTGGTGGGGGGAAAAGGAAGGGTGTACTTTCACTTGGGTCAGATGAGATAGAATTTCCCTCCCCAAATATTGGGGAGGTCGTGGCTTAAAATATCTATACTCCTTCCCCAAGCTCTAGCAACTAAGGTTGGATGGATACTACTAACCACACAAATTCTCGTGACCAACGTGATTCAATAGAAATATATACACCCATTATCAATCTAGGATTGGATTCAGCTATCAAACATGCCTCATACAAATATATCTACCATATGGAAATTTGTCTTGAAACCTTTCCGGATCATCGTATCTGGACTGGCTTGGTGCATTGGATTTTGGCACCATGTTAGGATTGGCAGCAACCCCTATCCAGGTTATTGAAACAATCACATTCTCCCCCCAGATCTGGTCACCTATCTTACGTATCACAAGATCAAATAATTTTATCATATTAGGGATCTGCATTATCAGATATATGGGGAAAACACTGGCTCTCTACTATGGATATCCAAATGCATATTCATTGCATGAAACTTGGGGAAACTACATCAAGGATTTTTAATCCACGCACATTCTTTTAACTGACCGCGAGAAAAATTTATTGTGAGCTCCTTCATGTTGGAAATATGATGCAGAGTGTTGTCCTTGATGGCAACCCACTGAATGGAGATGAAGACATGCGACTGTTGACATGTGTTGTCCTTGATGGCAATCCACCTGATGAAGTTATTCTTGACTTGATGGACCTGGTAAATGATGTAAATCTGATGTTTGTTGACAATATGATGCTGAGTGTTGCCCTTGAAAGGCAACCCACTTGATGAAGATGATGATGAAGTTGTGCTTGAGAAAATATGTTCCTGATGAAGAAAATATGATGTTTCTACAGTGTGTACAGAAGGCAATGAAGAAATAAATTCAGAATGTGCTCAAAATATGATGAAAAGAGTATGTCTCTTTGTATACGCGGATTGGCCTAGGAGAAGTCGCGTATGCACGCGGAAAATAACGTGCCAAGTCGCGTATGGGCTAAAGCGCTCAAAAGGTGCAAAACCAAGGGTAACCACCATGGTATTAACCCATGGTATTGGGTAATGATCCGCCTAATTGACCCCGTCCAGGTAGTTTTGGGCTCATGGTATTGTTTTGGCCCATGGTATTGAAAAAGGGGCTCATGGTATTGAAAAAGGATAAACCTATATAAGGAGAACAAATTCATTGTGCACAACATGAGGGTAGGTGCAAGATGTCTGAGCTTGAATGAATACTTCTCTCTGAAGTATATCTGAATGGAAAGGGTTACACTTGAATGACAAATCTGAATGTATGATGCACCAATGATGAAGAAGGGGATCTAGATCTGAATTGCTCTTGTATTTGCTAGATCTGATTATGGAAGGCTTAGATCTGTGATGAGGTGAGCATCTAGGCGAACATCTGTCTGAAGCAAAAGGGTAGATCTGAACTGAATATCTGATCTGATGAAGTATGCTGCTCTGTAATGATTGAAGATCTATACGCTACTTCGCCGCGGAGGAAGCGCGTATATACGCGGCTTCAGCGAAGAGAAAGCGCGTATGCGCAATAAAATATACACTGAGGTATACGCCGGTTTGTGTGGACGGAAGCGCGTATATACGCGACATCAGTGAAGTGAAAGCGCGTATGCAAACTAGGGTTTGCTGAAGCAAGGGGTATGAAATATCTGATCTGTTCTGTTGTGTTTCTGCTATCTGATCTGTGTTGATAAGTATCTGTTGGTGATGTATGTTTGTGCTTAAAAGAATGGAAAGGGTCCAGTGTGAAAATATGATGAAATGTGGCCTGCAAGTGGTGTTCTATTGAAGTTGTTGGATCCAGTGTGAAAATTGATGAAACGTGGTCCAAGGTAGTGCTGAGGGTTGTAGCCTTCAGTCAGGGGGTTGTAGCTCCCTTCCAGGAGAGGCTGGTAAACGAGATCAGGGGGTCGTAGCTCCCTTCCAGGAGAGGCTGGTAAACAAGTCAGGGGGTTGTAGCTCCCTTCCAAGAGAGGCTGGTAAATGAGCGCAGGTGGGTGCCTGCATTCTGGTCAAGTATGTGCCAGCACATATGTTGTAAGATGTTTTATCTATAATAAAATATTGAAGGCTGAGCAACTGCAGCGGTGGTTTTCTCCCGACTTGGGTTTCCACCTAAAAATCCTGGTGTTCATGTGTGATTCTTTGTGTGATGGTTTATTCTGTTCTTACTGCACATGTTTACTGTTTATAGAACATCTAGTAAATGAATGATGGAATTATGTAAGTGAAGAACTAATGGCATAATTAGATCTCTGGGTATACGCGAGTTTCATGAAGGATATCCGCGTGTATACGCTAGTTGGCTTCAGCAAAGTAGCGTATGGGTTTTAGTGCATGAAAAAGTAAAAAGTTTGAATATGCTGTAAATACTGATTCACCCCCCCCTCTCAATATTTTTCCCAACAATTGGTATCGGAGCAGGTCCTTGTGCAGAAGCTTGACCGCTCAAAGGAGATCCGTAGCAATGGGAAGTCAAGAAGGAGTAATGTCTATAAAGCCACCTCTATTCAATGGAAGCAATCTGATATTCTGGAAGGTACGAACAAAAGCATATCTGCAAAGTCTTGGTGCAGATGTATGGGCAATCGTGGAAGAAGGTTATCAATACCCGACAAGTATTCCTACTGATGCAACAGAAAGGAAGAAGTATGAAATCAATGCCAAAGCAGTGAATGTCTTATTAGGAAGCATGTCTGAATCAGAATTTGCTAAAGTGATGCAGCTACATTCAGCAAAAGAAATATGGGACAAAATCATTCTGAGCTATGAAGGATATACAAAGGTAAAAAATGCAAAACTCCAAACTCTTAGAATTGAATATGAAAATTTGAAGATGCATAGTGATGAAAGTGTTGCCAGTTTCTTCCTTCGTCTAGATGATGTTGTAAATCGAATGAGAAATTTGGGTGAAACCAAAACTGATACTACTCTGGTTGAAAAAGTCTTAAGATCCTTGACTCCAAAATTTGATTCTAAAGTCTCCGCTATTGAAGAAAGGCAAGATCTGCAAACTCTTACTATTGTTCAATTACATGGGACTCTAACTGCTTTTGAAATGAGACAAGGAGGTCCTTCTCAAGTAAGAGAAGCTGCGTTTAAGGCTTCTACAAAAGGAAAGGAAAAGGAAGTTGTCAAAGAATCCAGCTATATTTCCGATGAAGAAGAAGCAAATTTCGTAAGAAAACTCCAACTAGGAACTGGAAGATTCAAAGGTAAGCTTCCCTTCAAATGCTTTGAGTGTGGAAAAGTTGGTCATTATGCCGCAAAATGTCCTTATAAAGGAAAAGAAGTTGTTAGAAGGAATAAGAACAGATCTAGCTCTAAGAAAAGTTACTATACTAATGAAGATAGTGATGGGTCATCTAATAGTGAGGAAGATTGTGAAGAAGATCTTAGACTTCTCATGGCCTTTGAACAAAAGGAAGAAAAGGATATGTTTATGGATGCTCTAGAGGAAAAAGATTTTCTTGAAGAAAATAATCAACTCAAACTTCGCTTAGAAGATTGCAAAATTCTCTTAGAAGAACAAAAGATGATCAGAGAGACCATTGAAAAGCAGCTTGAAGAAGCAAAGAAACATATTGAAAAACTAGAATGTGAAGTGGTAAGTCAAAGAAAAGAAGTTGAGAAAGCAAAGACCTTGAATCTTAGATTTGCTAAAGGATCGGAAACCTTAGATGAGATTATCAAGGTACAACGTTCTCCTCTTATAAAGACAGGTCTGGGATATACCGGAGAATCTTCTCAAACTTCAGCACCAAACCATCTAAAAGCAGTTACAGGTGGTTTACTACATTCAGCCACTCAGCAAGGGAATAGAGGATCTCTACAGGGAAAGCAGGACCATCTCAATTCAAGGAACACCAACAGGGATAGCTTTCAAAGACACTACAACCAACAGGTAAATTCAAATAGAAGATTCCATGATCACAGAAATTTCTACTTCAATGGGCAATGTTTTACTTGTCACAATTTTGGTCATAAAGCTATTCAATGTGTGGCATATAAAACCATCATGACAAGAGAAGCAAGAAAGAAAAGGTTGGATACTGAACCAAAGAAGAATACCTATAACAAATTTTCTCCTCTTCAAAGTGAAGTTGAATGTACTTATTGCAATAACTTTGGCCATGAAGAATTTGAATGCAGGAACAAGATCCAGCCTAAAGAACATGTTCCCTCAAGCTCTAAAGTGTGGAAGAAGAAAGAACCGCCGGTTGAAAATTGTGGGATAGCATTATTTGTAGAAGGTGAAGAAAATCAATGGTACATCGATAGTGGGTGCTCAAGACACATGACAGGTGACAAAAGCAAACTTCATACTTATAATGCTCTAGAAAAAGAAAAGAAAGTTACATTTGGAAATGATACTCCTGCCGTAATTAAAGGAAAAGGGTCAGTTTTTCTAAAAGAAAAGGTGAAGGCTAAAGATGTCATGTATGTGGATGGATTAAGGCATAACCTGTTAAGTGTTAGTCAAATGTGTGATCAAGGAGCAGAAGTGGTCTTCAGTTCCAAAGAATGTGTGGTTCGTGATCTTGATACAGGTAAAATCATTATAAAAGGAAAAAGGAATCCAAGCAACCAGTATGTACTAAACGGCATAGATCAATGTTACTTGAGCAAGTCTTCAGAAAATTGGTATGGCATAGAAGACTGGGGCATCTGAGTTTCTCTCAAATCAACAAAGCAAGCAGACTTCAAGCTGTTCGTGATCTTCCCAAGATCAATCTTCCAGAAAGTACCATATGCAAATCTTGTCAATTTGGTAAGCAGACCAGAGTACGATTTAATGCCAAAGAAGGATCATCAAGTAAGCCTCTTGAACTCATTCATACTGATATCTGTGGACCTATGAGAAAAAAGTCATTACGTGGGGAAGAATACTATATCTTATTTATTGATGACTACTCTAGAATGTGTTGGATCGGGTTCATTAAACACAAAGATCAAGCACTTGAAAATTTTCAGAACTTCAAAGCTTTGGCAGAAAATGAATCAGATCTAAAAATCAAGTGTCTTAGATCTGATCGAGGAGGAGAATATTCATCAAATGAATTCTTTGAATTTTGTGAACAACATGGCATTAAACGACAGGGAATCCTGGTGGAATGATTCCACTTCTCACAAATAGAGAAATATCTCGTTTCTTGCATGTTGGGGCCTATGGATCGACCAGAACTGACTGATTTTTCAAGGCACATCATTCTCCCTAGATCACCGACCTGCTCATATTTCAGCGATATACTCACTCCTACCAGAGGATAAAATCCCTCCTGCTCCTTGTGTTGTGGCCATGAAAGAAATTGACTGTACCTCTCAATGGGTGTACTTTAACGATTCTTCTCAACAAGGCCGATGTGGTGGAGGCATTTTCCTCTATCTCACTCAAACATACCACTTCAAAAAAAAATCCAGTATGGGGCAGGGTACAAACAACTATGTTGAGTTACACATCCTCAAACTTCTACTCAATTTTACCTTGATAAAAATTGTTGTCATCTATAGCTATTTGGTGAATCCAAAGTGGTGGTCAATTGGACCACTTTAAAATCCACATGCCACACACACTCTCTCAGAATTTTATTTGATGAAGCGCTTCTGCACAAATCTCGTTTTGATGTTATATCTTGTCTCTACAATTACAGGGAGTAGAACCATATTATCGATCAACTACACAAAGAAGGCATGAAAGAGACATTTGGAATTTGGAATGTGACAAAGGTGGTCAATTCAAATCATTTCCAATACTATCACATACCCTTCGTCGATAATCAATAGGCTCTTGTGCACATACAGGAATGACTCTTGATTTTTTTTGGTTTGTTTTTGGCACATCAGGGATATTTGCAAAAAAAATCAACACTTAACACCCTCAACACTCTAGAATTTTGGATGAATCTCATATTTATATCAATTTTGTATGGACAAGTATATAACTCATCGAATGAATCCGCACAGTAGTGGATGACACTGTAAAACCAAGTTTCTTTGATTTTGATGACTATAAACGATACAACATGTAATTTTCATCATATTACTTAATGGAAATTATGATTTTTCCTTATAATAAGTATTGAAGTGTCAAGTTAATTAATAGGGTAACTAATGGTTAGGAAATTTGGCAAAAGTGAGATTTTTTTTAAATATTTTTTGTCACTAACAATTTTCTTTTTAAAAGATAAAATTAGTCACATCTTGTACATCCACCAATTAGAAAATATGAATTTAGATTTTAAAAAATTAAAAATTAATTTTTAATTTTCAAAATATTCAATTTAATACTCATTTTTTATAATAAAAAAAAAACAAACTTTAAAAATTGTTTTGAACACTTTACAGATTAATTGAAGTCAAATAAGTCTGATTAACAAGAAATTGCAATTTATCTTACCTTTGGTAGGTATAAAAAGATAACAAGGCATATTTAAGATTCACATTATTAAAGGTTAGAGGAATCAAGGAAAATATATTGATGCACTCTCTCAAATCACATTTTCATTAGTGATCAATTTGGTCATAGCTCGAATTCCTTGTGGCTTGTTCCTCTAACTTTAGTTAAAACAAAAAAATAATGCTACTATTGATGGTATTATTGACAAGAACAACCATGTTGATTGACAAGATTGAGTGAAAGCACAATAGAATCTTTAGAACCTACGTAATTTGGTCGCAAAACCTCCCATATAAGTTTATTGTTACTTATTTTGAGGAAGCCAATATGAATATTGAGTATTTTTTTCCTGTGTGATGGATGTCAAACTTGTTTTGACGTTTTTAACAAAGAGTTTTGATGGTTGTGGAAACTTTTTAACTTGATACACAACAATGGAATCGCATCGAATCCATAGAATATAATAAGCATCTTCATTCTGGTTTTTTTTCTCTATCGCCGCTTCGCAAAGGTAGAGCCGATACAATATGCATCACAATGTGAAGATCTTTACTTGAAGAATAAGAAGGAACATGTGTCACACAGGTGAAATTGGAGAACATAAAACATGAATAATCCATGATAATAGGTATTGAAGAATCATACATGACATTTTGATTAATCTAAAAGATTTTTTTTTGTAATTAAATTCATCATAGATTGTAGAAATAAGTCAAGGGACTTAGGTGATTGCTAAAGGTATCCAAATGGCAGAGAAATCCTCAAACACAGAGAAGGACAAGTGGTTATCTTCATTGACCTCATATCAAAAATTAAAAATAAAAATGAAATGATGTATTTGTAAAAGGAGAGGTTATTCATTAAATCTAGTGCATATTTTTTAGATGCAATCTAGCTATAATTAATCTAGGGCAAGCATACAAAATTTACTTAAAGGAAAATGTTTCTAGGTTTCTAAAAATGGAAATTTGGAAAGCCAAGTTGTAGATATATAAAATAAACTTGATTTTATTGCTAGATAAATGGGAATATTGAGTTAGAAAAATGGATATCTACACAATAAAATAGTCTTTGAAGGCCTAGTTGAAGGATTCACTATTTTCTAAGAAAAAATGTTAAGATGGGCATTTGTGGTATGAGGAAAAATAAATTTGGAGGCTATTGTTTCATGTATTAAAATAAAACCTAATATGATGGCTAGTGAAAGTGAAACGATGAGGAAAAATATTATAGAGATAATAAGTGAACTGAGTTTTTGAAGATCCAAGAGAATGAGTATAATACTAATCTCGGTTTTATTGAAGATGAAAGGAAACCTTTAACATTGACTCTCCAAGCAATAAAGAGAGGTTACAATTTTTACTTACCAAAATGGTAACTAACTAATGTGAAATTAATAGCCTTTAGGACTAGGTGAATGAAGGATATAAACAATACTTAGATTTAATTGATCGGTACATGGTAAGAGATAAATTTCTTCAAAAATGGAATGAAATCTTGCAGGAGGAGGTGGATAGTACTAAGTATTTTCTAAAAACACAAAATAAATGAGTTGAAGAGTTGGAGACCACTCTACATTCTTTCAATGAGTATATTAAATACAAGGAATATCAACCTTTTCAAGTAAGGTCATTCATGCTAGAGAATGGAAAATCAAATCAAATGGTTTCCTAGAAAGTGGAAAGCCAAAGCCAAATTATGTGATGAAACCAAGAAATGTGCGTCAAAGTGAAAGTGGAAAACTAAATGGTGTGTATGAAAAAGCAAAGAAAAAATTTAATGGTATTATTGAAGAGGGAACAATAAACAAATTTCTCAAAAATGGTATGTCATGCAAGCACATACATGAAAAAATAACATTGAAAAACTCATGTCTGAAAATTGAACACCATTAAATTTCATGCTCTAAAAAATCTAATATCCCAAATGGATATTGTTGGAAATACTGAGAGGGGGGGTGAATTAGTATTCCTTTCAATTAGAGCATTAGTTAATCTTCAATTATTAACAGTGTTCGTACAATGATAGCAGTAAACAAAAGGAACACAAACGCACACAATTTTTAAGGTGGAAACCCACTACGGGACAAAAACCACCTAATGCTTTTCTAATAATTCTTTAATATTAAACTCTAATTGAAAATAAAGCTCCAACTTCCTAGAATCTAGAAAAGCATTCTTCTCCAGCTCCCACTGGATGGACGCTCCAATGCCTGAGATTCTTCAGTAGTCAACTGAATAGATGCCCCAACACCCAATGAGCTACCACTCACCCTAGCACCACCCTACCACCCTATAGAAGAATAAAAGAATAATGGACTCCCGTACTAGGGAAAATGGCCCACTTTACAATGATATAGAATGATGTAGAAGAAGAAGATACACTAGATCATAACCCCAACTTTGACACAACCACCTAATGATGATCCTGGACCACCCGACACTGCCTCTTCAACTCTTGGCAGATAGACACTAGTACAATTTGTACAATAATGTATTTACAATGACTAAGTACAATGATACCTTTACAATGATTGTATGCAGTGCTGCCCACTTGAAGACTTCATGCGATGAGCTTCTTGCTACTGTTCCACACCTTGGTTGCTGTTGTTGTCATGCTACCCTCTGCTGCACCTTGCTTTTCTTTGTTGCCCTAGAAATTCTGGTCGTTTGCAACCCTTGACAACACATGATCTAGATTTTTCTTGCCTTCTAGGAGCTCGATATTGAATCTGGTGTATCTCTGTTATTTTAGATCCCTAATATCTGATTTTTGGTCCTATAGTAGTCCTATGAGGTTTCTTTCCAATGTCGCAATTCTAACACAATTTCGATTCTTCAAGGGAGAGTTATACCCAATCTCTCACAATGCCTTAATTATGGACTATTTCAGCATAACGAATTTGTATGACATGCCACGTGTCACTGTTTCTTCATTCAGCTCGGAAATTGATATAGAAAAAACTACAGCCTGTGCATTATCTACCACTTTTTATGGAATTCCAATCCAATACTCAGAGAGAGAGTTATGACAATTTTCCCAAGGTCATTTATTTGAGATGAATTTCAAGATCCTACAAAAACATTGACTTCCACAAATCATATCTCTGAAAATATTGCGTACCTTGATCTAGAATTTTCACAGTAGCTTCCTCAGGATTTCAACTTCACCTCATAAACATTTTAGCATCTGAACCTTCGTAGAAAAAAATTAGAGCTAAAATTCCATGATGACCTGTTTCAAATGGCAAAATCCCTTGAATGAGGAGGATATGAGGATCACAATTTATATAAATGCTTAGGTTGAGAGGGGCTTCAACAAGTGAAAGTGGGAGTGATTTTAGGAGATTGAAAAATATTAATTATGACTTTTCAATGACCCATGCCACAACTCCATGGGGTTTTAGCCCACTAACTGGAGTTACAAACTTCAAACATGAATATCTCTCAAACCGTGAAGAATTACATGGCGTGCCATATATCAACAGAAAAATATCGACAAGTAGAAACCATCAAAAGCATTATTGACCCAGAATATATTAATTTTTTAGGAAAAAATTCCCATGCAATATTAAGGTAGCCCCTAGTGCTGCTTGGGTTGACATCAATGACAACCGCTGATCAACAATCTCCTCTTTTGGCATTGATGGCAGCACAAATAATCCCCCTGCGATCATGACACCTCTTCCTACAACATTATCTCCCCCTTTGACATCAATGGCAAAGGGTAACTACCCCTGACACACAACCATCCTGCAGAATTGTTCACACTTCCACTCCCCCTTTATATTCTGAATAAGGAAAATCTAATGAGAACTTGGGAGACTCCCAAGCTTCTGGTGAAGATATTCCAATGCTTCACAAATACTCTCACGATCATCAACACTTCCTGCCCAGTCTGCATCTGTAAAGGACTGAATAATGAGATTGTTACCCTTGGGATACCACAAGCCATATTCTTTTGTTCCCTTTAGATATCAAAGAATTATTTTGATGGCAATAATATGTGATTCTTTTGGTGTTTCTTGAAATCTTGCTACTTGTCCAACTGCTTGCATAACATCTGGCCAGGAGTTTGTTACATATAGAAGACTACCAATCATAGATCTGTACCACCTTTGATCCACATCCTTAGATGAGTCTTCTATGCTCAATTTGCAACCTATTACCATTGGAGTAAGGATGGGTTTGCAATATTCCATTTTAAATTTCTTGAGCATTTCCTTGATGTACTTAGCTTGACATATAAATATTCCTTTCTCTTGCTGAGATATTTGAATCCCTAAGAAGTATGTCACCTCACCAAGTAAAGATATCTCGAAATCACTTTGCATCTTTGTAGAAAACTTATTACTTAGTCGATCATCATTGCTACCAAATATTATAGCATCCTCTTTAACTATTAGACATGCTTTAGTTGCTTCATCCAGAACATATATGTCGTTTGGAGCTAGACTTGTTGTAGCCACGATTTCACCATACATGCCTTTCCTAATTTCACATTTTGTGGAGTTGAATAGTATTGTGTGCCCTTGATCACACATTCGTCCAACACTGAGCATATTATGATTCATGTTTTCAACCAATAGAAAATTCTTGGCTAGAGCATCTTTGCTTTCGAGAGTGACAGTACTTGATCCTATAACACTTGAAGATCCATCATTTCCAAATAATACAGTTCCATCCTTCTTCTCTTTCAAAGATAGAAATTTATTTCTATCTCTAGTCATATGCATTGAGCAACCGCTATCAACATACCACACATATTTTTTGTTTTGAGCCTTGAGAGCGAGAGCACAATTATCAGTCTTCTTCTTCTTCCATGTTCGTTCATTTTGTGGCTTCGAATATTATTCTAGAGGATTTTCAAGCCTGCAGTCTTTGGCTATGTGTCCAAAGTTTTGACATTTGCAACATTCAATATTATTTCTTAAATGTTCACTGAGCCCTGGGAGGTTCGTATTTGACAGATCTCCTGGAATTGTATTCATTCCTAGGGTATGTGTGACATTCTACAACTTTATGACCAAATTTTCCACATGAATAACAATAGCCATAAAAAATATGTTGGTACCTGGATGGAAATTTTCGTCGAGGAATTGTCTTCCAAGGCTGTTCTTGTGAATATTATCTAATGAAGTCTACATGCATGTCATATCTCATAGGTTCATTGTATTTTTGTTGTAGAAGGTCCTGCTTCTTCTTCTTTGTAACCAATGCTACTTCTGTCGTTGTAAGATCGTTGATTGTTGATGAGTTCTTCCAATGCCTTTGAGCTGTTGGCATAGTTTTGGATAGTTTTTCCTTTCTTCACTTCCTCATGTAGCGAGACTACTTCAGCTTCTAATTCTTCCCTTTCTTGGTTTCTTTCTTCCAACTTCTTTTGAAGTGACTCTTCAATGCATTAGTGTTCTTCAACTTCAATTTTTAGACCTTGAACTTTTTCTTCAAGAGTATTGGAACGGATCTTCTCTGCCTTGAGATCTTTTATAAGCTTGATTGATTCTTTATAAAATTCTTCTATGGTCAATCCTTCTTCTTCATTGTTTGATACCTCTTGTTTATTATGCTTGGGTTTATTATGCTTGGCCATAAAAAATACTCTCTCATTGGCTTCTTCTTTGTTGTCATTGTCTTCATCGGATGATGAGCTATCTTCTTTAGAGAGAAAGTTCCTTTTGGATCCTTGCTTGTTGAATTTCTTAAAGCCTTTCTTTCCTTTTGAGTTTCCATCACTTATGTTTGGACATTTTTATGCAAAATGCCAAACCTCACCACAGCCGAAACATATCAATGGAGGTTTACCTTTGAATTTTCACTTAACCATTTTTACTTTTCTTGTAAAGTAAGCACATTATTCATATGAAAGACCTTCTTCATCATCTCCCCTTTCTTCACACTTGCAGGTGCATGTATTTTCAATTGAAGGTTGTTTATCCTTATTGGTTTTCATAGATTCAATGAACCCAGTTTCTAAATGCGAAGTACCCTCTTCTTCATCAAGTCTCATTTCATATGCTACAAGAACTCCATGTAATTCCTCTTTGTTGATTTTGTCCAGATTTGCACTGTATTCTAAGACCAATACCTTTTGTTTGAATCTCCCTGGAAACGTTCTAAGAATCCTCCATATAATAGTCTTCTCATCAACTGGCTCTCCCAATCCTTCCAAAGTATTGGTTATTTCATCAACGTATTGGAAGTATGCAGCAATGTTAAAATCTTCTTTCATTCTGAGTTGCTCAAATTTTGATCTATATATCGAAGCTTTGCTTCTTTGACATTTGAGTCACCTTCATATATATTCTCAAGCTTGTCCCATACATTTTTGGCGGTTTTACAACCCAACACCTTATGATAAGAAGATTCAATAAATCCACTGATAATAATATTCTTTTCTTTTGCATCATTTACCAGATTCTTCTTACCTTATTCATCTGTGGTTGATGTAAATCCATTTTGAACAGTGTCCCATACTTCGTAACCTTGTGCCAAGAGATAGACCTCCATTTTTCCTTTCCAGAGTGCATAATTATTTTCATTGAATAGAGGTACACCATTCTTGGTATGCTCCATGACCTCCTTCCAGCTGTTAAACTGCTATTGAAGGAACCAAGCTCCAATACCAATTGTTGGAAATACTGAGAGGGGAGGTGAATCAATATTCCTTTCCATTAGAGCATTAGTTAATCTTCAATTATTATCAGTGTTTGTACAATGATAGAAGTAAACAAAAGGAACAAAAATGCACACAGTTTTTAATGTGGAAACCCACTCCGGGACAAAAAACCACCTAATTCTTTTCTAATAATTATTTAATATTCAACTCCAATTGAAAATAAAGCTCCAACTTCCTAGAATCTAGAAAAGAATTCTTCTCCAGCTCCCACTGGATGGACGCTCCAACGCCCAAGATTCTTCAGTAGTCAACTGAACGGATACCCCAACACCCAATGAGCTACAAATCACCCTAGCACCACCCTACCACCCTATAGAAGAATAAGAGAAGAATGGACTCCCGTACTAGGGAAAATGGTCCACTTTACAATGATATAGAATGATGTAGAAGAAGAAGATACACTATATCATAACCCCAACTTTGACAAAAACACCTAATGATGATTCTAGACCACCCAACACTGCCTCTTCAACTCTTGGCAGATAGATACTAGTACAATTTGTACAATAATGTATTTACAATGACTAAGTACAATGATACCTTTACAATGATTGCATGTAGTGTTGCCCACTTGAAGAGTTCATGTGATGAGCTTCTTGTTGTTGTTCCACACCTTGGTTGCTTCTCTTGTCATGCTACCCTTTGCTACACCTTGCTTTGCTTTTCTGGCCTAGAAATTCAGGTCCTTTGCAGCCCTTGACAACACATGATCTAGCTTTTTCTTGCCTTCTACGAGATCAATATTGAATTTGGTGTATCTCTATTATTTCAGATCCCTATATTCTGATTTTGGGTCCTGTAGTAGTCCTCTGAGTCATATTTCCAATGCTACAGGTCTGACCCAATTTTGATTCTTCAAGAGAGAGTTATACCCAATCTCTCACAATGCCCTGATTTTGGACTGTTTCAACAAAGTGAACTTGTACGGCGTGCCACATGTCATTGTTTCTTCATTCAGATCTGAAATTGATAGAGAGAAAACTAAATTCTATTAACTATCTTCCACTTTTTACAGAATTCCAATCCAATACTCAGAGAGAGTTATGACGATTTTCCCAAGGTCACTTATTTGAGATGAATTTCAAGAGCCTGCAAAAACACTGACTTCCACAGATCATATCTCTGAAAATGTTGCGCACCTTGATCTGAAATTTTCATAGAAAATTCCTCTAGACTTTGGCTTCACCTCATAGAAATTTCAGCTTTTGAGACTTCGTAGAAAAAATTTTAGAGCGAAAATTCCACGATGACCTGTTTCAGATGGCAAAATCCCTTGCATGAGGAGGATATGAAGATCAAAATTTATATAAATGCTTAGGTTGAGAGGGGATTCAACAAGTGAACGTGGGAGGGATTTTAGGAGCTTAAAAAATATTAATTATGACTTTTCAATGACCCATTCCACAACCCCATGGGGTTTTTTCCCACTAACTGGAGTTACAAACTTCAAACATGAATATCTCTCAAACCGTGAAGAATTACATGGCGTGCAATATATCAACGGAAACATCCCGACAAGTAGAAACCATCAAACTCATTATTGAACCGAACTATATTAATTTGGTAGGTCAAAATTCCCATGCAATATTGGGGTAGCCTCTAGTGCTACTTGGGTTGACATCAATGACAATCGCTGATCAACAGATATTTCATATATTTTTGCAGAAATTTAATTAACCCAACATTTACCATAAAATCAACATTTTATTAATAGAATATTGAAATGTAATAAGACATACGAGCACATGCAATTACATAACACCATACTGTGGAAAATAAACTCAGCTTTATTATAAGACAAACTCGGGTTTACATGATGAAATAAGAAATAGCTGAGATAATTGGAATAGAGCTAGCCACATGAATATGTTGCAACATTGCACTGGCCCTCCACCAAAACTGAATAGCTGCACTCTACCTCTAACAACAACAGCCATTGAATCAACTGAAAGAAGCACCAATTGAGAATATGAATGATCCTTACTCCAATATCCTTGAAGCTCCTTAAACTCATGAATGAAGTCTCCCCAAAGAGAGTTGTGTTTCCATCCAACACTGGACAGCATACCCGAGGGTTTCTGTCTTGGGGCTACCAATGGAGTAGAGAACCAGGTTCTCAACCTCACATACAAGAAAAGATATCAAATCCAATATATTCCTCAATGGCCTCCTCATCTTATTTTTGTAGATCTCCTTGATCCTTCTAGAGTCTTATTTTATTATTATTTTAATCATGGATCACTTTTTCCCTCTTATTTTCCAGTTAAAATATTCCTTTTTAATGTAGGAAAGAGTAAACTAGCCACCATGTCTCCCCAGGTCACTAAAACTCATGTCCAACCACCCCATCATGTAGGTATTCTCATCCCAATTCCAAAGAGCTATTACACTAAGGTGTTCTATCACGTATTCCTCCCGAAATGCCACCTTGAGAATAATTAATTGAGTTAAGCCCAAAATAACTCAGTTTTATGAAAGTTATCATAATGTGCCGAAACAAAAGGAAAACGGTATGGATGATGGAATGTATCAAGAAAATGCCACCAGTCCTCATAGAAAGTCCTCAGAACACCTCCAAAAATCCCCTAGGCCTGCTGATGACACCAACCTGTATTTGTTACTTGTCTGCTCCTAACTCTAGAAGTCCATCCTAACCCTGTCATAGGTGATACCAAAAAAATTAATATTACAAACCTTCTACCCCAATATTGCTTGCCCTTAAGCAATCCAACTATGTGAGCCACCCTGTTGGCCCGATGCAACTGAGACCCAATTCTTGGATCCCATACAAGCCCCTAGGTGTTGTCATACTCCTATGTCAAGTCGCCCGAAACATAGTCCTCACTACTGGGATACCAAATTGATCTCTCACTGCACCTGTCATAAATCAATCCTCTTGGATCCCAGTGCCACCATGGCCAATCATGGCCCGAATCCCATGGCTTAGACTGCACACTATCTCTAATTGTAATTTCCACTCCATGAAGCGAGGACGAACTCAGAAACTCACTCCAATCCAAGGTCTGGTCTAGGCCTAGGTCAATACTGATCTGCGGAGGTTGATCTAGTGTTACTGAAATACTGATGAATTTTTGGGAATCAAATGTAGTGACACCTACATACATAACAAGTCTAGTGTGTGGTCGCTAGTCCATACTCAACTTGTGCTCCCCGTTCCATCTGTCGATGAGATCTTCTTGCAGAAGAAGGCTCCTCTCTCTATAAAATGCAAAAGTGGGAAATATATGATGCAAGCCCCATTGATGTACTCTTGGCGATTGCTTCTCCTTGAAAGTGTTGCAGTCTTGATAACTGTATGTGCATCTACTAGCACCTCATAAATGGGTTGGCCCAATATGGATGCACCACCATCTCCAATAGCTCCTCCCTCTCGTGATAAAAAATGTCCTACTCCTACTGTCTACTAGCCTCCTGCAGAACTATCCCATCAACCTCCAACATCTCCTGAGGATGAGTATCTAAAACTATTGTCATCATATTAGATGTTCGTGCATCTATCCACTCCTCCTCAATGGATGACCCCAAGGTTAGCCGCAAATCCACCACCGACTCAATTTGAGCCTCCATATGTATCTCCCACAAAGGACTATCATGTATGATATGCATAGCCTCATCCTCAACTAAATTATGCTCCACCATATGTTGCTCTAGTTGAATCATCACAAGTGACTCATCATCCTGAATATCTCCCATCGAGTCCCTTAACTGCTCACCCTGCATGCTAGAAGGCAAATCTGGTCTACCGTCATCAACTCAACATGACTTATCATGCTCCCCATGTTATGCGACTTAAACCCTCTTGCGAACAAGAGATATCTCCCTAGTATCCTAAGGATATCTAGAAACAAACATCCAAATGCAAACCATTTTCTCTAGATCATTTGTGATTCAAAATTATTAAATAACAAAGTATGAGGACATTCCCCTACCTAAATTCCAACGCTTGCTCAAATCTTCTATCCAGACACTCCAAAAGAGTTCACTTCAGTATGTAAGACCTACACTTAAATACAAGAAAAAGGATTAAAAGCACCTGCAAGATATAATAATTCAGAAACATTAATCTATCTCAATGATCAATGAATCCAAGAATTAAATTACTCAAATAGATACATGAACAAGTTAATGAGAAAATAGAATCCATTTGTATTAACTTATATGATAAGAAGTAACCTTACAACCTTGTCGCCTTTATGTCATACAAGTTCTTCTGGGGTCCTGAACAACTATTTTCCATCGGTTTGATAAGCCTTCGCCTCTTTGAACTACCATAAAACTATATATATGAGTATGTATTCATTCTCATATCATAGATGCCAAGTATAGAGATTATAAGTTCTTCAGCAATCTTCGAATCCACTAAAGTCTATCAATATACAGTCTCCAATCTACCCTTGAGACTGAAAAATGAGTTCAATTTATAGGAGAATGAAGGAGATGTCAGTTCCATAAAGAAGGGGATAAAATCCTCTCATAAATGGATTTTAGCTCCAAATACCAAGGTATCATCTCCATTAATTAATGGATAGAGGTTCATGAATGAAGGGGTGAAGCTCGACCTGATTATGCTTCTAGAAGCCTCCAGCTGGGAGAATATTCAACTATTTGGGCTTCTAGAACTTACTTTTTCTTTTATTTTACCTTTTTTGGGGGTTCGCAGTTTTAATAAGCAGAACATGTAGGATGTGCCACAATTTATAGACTAACAAACTGCAGTACCATAGGTAAGAACTAGGAAAAGTGCGGAGTTAGGCTTTTTAGGGTTTTAATGAGATTTTCTCCAATTCCAAGACTTGGTTTAGGAAATTTATGGTTTTGGACCTCTAAGGGAGCATAATATAGGTAATGATGAACCCATATAAATAGTTAAACATCATGGTGATAAATTTTAGTGTAACATATTGCCCCCTAAAGCGTGAAGTCTGAAGTAGTTCTAAAGAGTGAAGTGCTTTATCATTTTGAGGATTGGGTTGCGGACATACCGGTCGAAACCTGTAAAAACATTCAATTCAAACATAAATACGTATATCATCGCTGATTTAGGCATTCCCATACTCATATCAAAACTAACTACATGCTCTGATACAGAAATGATTTTAGAATTACATCAACATTAGACACAATATCGACGTAGCCATCTGTCATAAGTAGTATACTATATCATGAATGATAAAACTCCTCGTAGTCTAGATAGTAGAAACTAGATCCAGGGTCTTGAATTTTGCTTCCTGAACTAGTATGATTTTATCCATGTAATTGGTTGTGTCAAAGTCGGGCATGGTAGAAACCACTTGATTACCAGTCAATGATGTGAACTATTAACAAGTGTGAGAGAAACCACCAATAATGACAATGGCTCTCAAAGTACTCAGTACAATCCACGAAGTGTGAATGAATGATTTGCAGTCTAACACTTCATAGGATCATTCGATCTAAGGTCAATGATGCAATCTGTCGTCGAAGGCGATAAATCTTCCATTAGAGCATGTAGATCCCAAGGTATTGATAGGATTCTAGATCAACTTTCCAGATGATGAGTTGTCGTCGATAGAAAGTGACCCGTCATAGGAAAGCCCACGACACGAAACCATTAGATCAAGTTTTGAAGAAATTTTTAGCAAGGACTGACTTAGGGATGGTCAACATGAATGGAGACAAATTTTTGCAATGCATGTTTTATTTGAACTATTCTCTTGAACACATAACAAAACTGCATATGGTTTGGTGATAATTGACCTACAGTTAATACCCAGAAATTGGTTGAAGACTTTCAATGTGGTTTGGTTAACTGTTAGATGAAGTATTTTCCCAACCCACGTAACAGTGTGACAAAATTGTCATGTTCAAGAGTGGTATACTAATTTTTTGAACAAATTATGACAACTGGATTCATTTTCTCTCTTTTCCCCCCACCATTTCTGGAAGGTGCCTCTTTATTTTTGACAAGCTTGAGGAGGATAACATTTGCTTGTTGTATAATCTCATCCTTCAGATGAGTCCAACTTAGTATTAAAATCAAACCCTAAGAAGGAGTGGTTCATTATTGTTTGTAATTGACAAGTCCTTTACTGTTAAGTTTTAGCGAGTCCAGTATAGGTGAAACTTGGTGTTTTTCAATTTTATGGAGTAAGAAGAAAAACTTAAGAAAACTCCATGGGTGTACGTTTTCATAAATTTAGTCTCTCAATCCTGAAAAAGGATAAATTGATGCAGGAGAGAACTCTATTGACCATGATTAGTCAATGTATACCTTTTTCGTAAATAGTCCATTTCAGTTCGGAAAAGGGGTAAACTTATATTTAAAGGACGACTGTTCATTTCCTTTAACGAGTTCAAATAGTCAAGTACTCGGTGATATTTTCATATTTATAGAGTCTAAAAAGGGCTTAAAAGAGAACTCCAGCGTTTCACTTTTTTGCAATTTTCAAGAGTCTGAAAAAGTGATAAAAGTATACTCAATTGACCGACTTTCAATTTAATTTACAAGTAGGAAAAGACGGAAAGAACTTGAAATTTTCATGTACATTTTACAAGCATGAAAAGAATAGCAAAAGAAGCTCTAGATTTTCATGAGTTTAATGAGTCTTGAAAATAATAACTGAAATAGACTCAAGATAGGTTTCATTTTTATACAAGCTTGAAACAGAGAAAAACTATGCTTGAAAGTGGTTTCATTTTTATACAAGCTTGAAACAGAGAAAATTGTGCTCGAGAATGGTTTCATTTTTACACAAGCTTGAAACATAGGAAAACTGTGCTTGAGATATGTTTGTTTCATTTTTACACAAGCTTGAAACAAAGGAAAAATCATGCTTGAAAGTGGGTTTCATTTTTACACAAGCTTGAAACGTAGGAAAATTGTGCTTGAAATTGGTTTTAATGCCCCCCAAGCATAACTTGCTAGAGCATATGCCCCCCAAGCTTCATTTCATTCAACTAAGTATATTACTGGTTACTAATAGGTGGATGGAATGAAGGTTCATTTACAAGATCATATGAAATACTCAACTTGACACTTACGAGATCTGATCAAAGACTCGAATCAATTAGGAGAGGATTTGTTTCATTTTTTAATGAGCTTGACATAGGAAAAGAACCATGCTCATGGAAACTTGTTTCATTTTGTAATGAGCTTGACACAAGAAAAGGAACTATGCTCATTGTATCTATTTCATTTTTTAACGAGGTTGACACGGTAAAAGGAACTATCCTCATAGGAACTTGTTTCATTTTTTAATGAGGTTGACACAGTAAAAGGAAATATCCTCGTAGGGAACCTTGATCATGTCATCCAATAGGAAGAAACACATGTTAAGGGACACTCCTCAATCATGGCTTCCAAGAGGTCTTCATCAAAGGGAAAAGCAATTCTCTAGAAGGAACACATGTCAAGGGATTCAACAGGGATAAGAACATCGCATTCAAATAATCCCATAGGGTTTTCCATATCAATTATCGGATCTAAGTCAAAGGAAGTCGAGAAAATAGTGAGAGGCTCGCATGCATCGGTAATTGAAAACATGGGACTAGTTGCCACATAATTAACCCATGGCAGGGTAGATACCACTTATATATAAGGAAAATTCAGGGGTGTCGAATTATTGGTAGTCGAATCAAGACTAGTGAATGAAAGCTGGTCAACAATCACAATGTTTCCATTGTGAGGGAAAGACATCACGCGAAAGAGTGTCAATACAAAAAATTTCATTGGATAGATATAGTCTCACCCAAGGAGAAAATTAAAATCAAAGGGGCCTCGAACTACCATAATATCAATACAGAAATTTTTTCCTTCCAAGGTAATAGGAAACTTAGGAAGGATCCCTAAAGGTTCACTAATGGTTATGTTAAAAGCTGATAGATTCTGTGTAACAGGCATAAGCTGAAGGGAACCCAAAGCTTGCCAAGCAGTTGAGGATAAAATAATAACAGAAGCACCTTCATCTATATTTGTACGATGCACATTCTTACCACAAACCTACACAATGATTTGGAAATGTATGGAGGAAGGAACATGTGGTTCTCTCAGTCAATTCCAATCAAAGGAAAAGACTTTAGTACTTGGAGGAGGTTCTGTAGAAACAGGTGAAATTCCCCCTGGTGTAGAAGAATCTGATGTAACAAGAAGAACTTGAGCGGTATGAATTTCACTCTCTATAAGTAGAGTGGGATCGACTGGATGAGAAATCGAGTTGACCACTTGATCAACTAATGGATCATCAACCTCAGTGATATGAATTCCACTCTCCAATGGAAGAGTGGGATTGAATGTACTTGGAATTAGATCAATCACTTCGTCAGTTGACGGTAGGTTGGGAGAAAGTTTACGGTAACCAGTTGGAAATTTTTGTTATGGAACAATAAGGTTTTCCAACGATTTTGAGGATTCATCCATGTGAGGGCAAATGCGAGTTTGATGACTCCCTTTGCATACGTTACCTACAAGGAAACCTAACTTTACCCTTTCTCCCAAGAACTTGACTATCACTAGTTGATGGATCAATGGTATGTTGATGGGATTTTTCTGACCATACTTCCAAGACATTAGGAATCCCAGGACAACTGATAAGGAAGTGGTCACCCTTACAAATTTTTCAAGGGTATCTAGGTTTAAAATGCATTTTGGAGGTTTCCTTAACACTGCTAACACTTACAGCCATGGCTGGTTGGTTGAATTCTTTCTTATCTTGCTTCTTCTTCTTATTTCCTTTCTTCTTCTTCTTAGCCACTTGGTTACTAGTGTCAAGGCTTTTACCAAGTGAAGAAGAAGAAAGGGAGGGAGACATGTTGGGCGAAGAAGGTAAAGGGTCAACATAAGGTTGGTGATGTTGAGATGGTGAACTCTATTGAGGTGAAGCATCCGGTTGAGGTGGAACAATTTGAGTATTCGAGGCCAACGAAGTTCAAAATAACCAAACCGGTAAACCTATTGTAAATCTAGGTAATGATAATGTAGCCATATAAGGAGGAACAACATTTCCAAAGCAAGGAAAAGTAATAGGATTCTCATTAAGAGGGATTCCTTGGTTGGTAAATTCTGGAACAGTTGCCATTAAATTCAAATCTAGTGAATTTTATTAACAATTTAAAAATATTCACAATTCACAATTCACACTTAACAATTAAAATTCACAATTCACACCTAAGGTCTCTAAAAATTAAAAACAAACAAATGAACACATGCTAACAAATCCAGGAGTCAAACCACACACAAACAGTTTGTTTTCACAATGAAATCGCTAGTTGGTGATGAAATCCAACGTCGCAAAGATCAATGTGAAAAAATAGCGGTCAAAATAGTTACCCTGACAACCTACTTAATGAAACAGACCAGCGCAAGTACCTCCACTATGCCATCTCGAAGTGAAGTGTACCCTCCAGAAAGTCCAAGTGAATCTAGTCAACATATGCTCCAGGTACAATGGGACCTTCCCTCCACCATCACCTTGGCAAAAATCCTAAATATTATGGCCACTAAGGTTACCAACTGAGATAATTATACCTAGGGGAACAGACTACGATCTGATATACACACAAAGGCAGAGTAACAAGCTCAATTCCCTTGAAGGCTCCTTGACATAATCCAAGGTTTGCTAACAAGTGACCCCAGGGTCCTCGACAATAGTCTATCCGAGGTTTACCATTTTTAATATGAGCACATCTGTTGTCTTTCCCAATGAGATAGGTATGATTACCTCACTGGTTCTTACATGATATTGTGCGTGAATTTTTTAAGAAGAGCTTCCTAGAGCACAATTGCAACAATTGGAATTTATCCTACTGCAAGATTGCTGCTTTTTTGTTTAGTTGCTTTGGAAAGTTAACTACAACCTATTCCAAAGCACTAGACTAAGCTATATTGGTGGAAAGATCTTTAGAAAATATAAAAATTTCTAGATGAATTTTATTAAGCGCTATGTTATTTGGTTGTTATTACTCAAAATGGTAAATGGATATGAAGCCAATGGTGTTATGACCTGACCCAAAACTAAATGCAATCGAATATGATAATGTAATCTTTTCAATGCAATGAATCCTAATTAAAGTAAGGAAAGAGTTTTCATTCACTTCCATCAATGCAAAGATTGATAAATAAGAGAAAATATAACAAATTCTCTAATGCACTAATTTTATGAAGAAAAACTAATGCTAATCAATTCAAATTTTTTATTTTTATGCTTTTAAAACAAGCATAAAAACATGTAAATTCAAATCAAAGAAAATGATCTAAATCTATGATTGATTTTTCCAGAATGTAAACTATGCAGTTGTATTCTATGCACAATTCACTTGAAAAGTATGCAAATGTAATCTATGCACATTTTTCATTCATATTCTGAAAATGAGAATTCTAATTATGCAAATATAATCTATGCAAGAGAATTCTCAAACACAATATGATTCCAAATCAGCAAAAGAAAAACAAGAGTATTCTCCTTCACTAATGCAATCAAAGGAACCAATCAAGTGCAAGTAAAGAAAATTGGGTGATAGTTTCAAAGATCAAAAATAAAAACACTCAAAGGCGATTAACACTCAGACATAATTTATCCCCACACGGCGAATGAGGGGGAATTGTTTTGAAAAAACAAAAGCAAAAAGATGCAAAGTTGTTAAGATACTGAGACAAACCTCAAAGTAATGACCAAAGGAAATCAAATTAAGGGTTTCTCAAAAAAGTAACTCAAAACACCGAATTAACTTAATGGAGTCTAACGCAAAAGTTGCTGAAATAAATTCACACATAAGACTTTGACAATCAAGACAAGTTGGGGAAAACACAGAGAATCTGGTAATCTGGCTCCTAAAAAGAGAATTCTTAATTTTTCTAAATTTTTCCACAAGTCCGCAGGTTTCAATGGAGAATAGTGTGGTACCGCACTGTTCTGAACTAAAAATTGCAGAGGCTACCACACTGTCTTGAAATAAAAACTGTGGAGGCCAGGAAAAATACAGAAAAAATAAAAATTCATATTTTCTTTTCAGGGATTCTGATAAGTTATCTACCCAACCCAGTTTTAAGACTAATAAAAATTAGAAGACTCTTAAAATTCAAACTGAAAAACAAAAAGGAAAACTAAGTTCTATTCCCCAGCGGAGTGGCCATTTTGTTATGTGGATTAATCCCTCTTGCGGACAAGAGAGATTTCCCCAGTATCCTAAGGATATCTAGAAACAAACATCCAAATGCAAACCATTTTCTCTAGATCATTTGTGATTCAAAATTATTAAATAACAAAGTATGAGGACATGCCCCTACCTGAAGTCCAACGCTTGCTCAAATATTCTATCCAGTCGCTCCAAAAGAGGTCACTTCAGCATGTAAGACCTTCACTTAAAGACAAGAAAAAGGATTAAAAGCACCTACAAGATATAATAATTCAAAAGCATTAATCTATCTCAGTGATCAAGGAATCCAAGAATTAAATTAATCAAATAGATACATGAACAACTTAATGATAAAATAGAATCCATTTGTATTAACTTGTATGATAAGAAGTAACCTTACAGCCTTTTCACATAGATGTCATACAGGTTCTTCCGGGGTCTTGAACAGTCATTTTCCATCGGTTTGACAAGCCTTCACCTCTACGAACTAGCATAAAACTATATATATGAGTATGTAATTGTTCTCATATCATAGATTCCAAGTATAGAGAGTATAATTTCTTCAAAAATCTTCTAATCCACCAAATTCTATTAATCTACAGTCTCCAATCTACCCTTGAGACTGAAACATGAGTTCAATTTATAGGAGAATGAAGGAGGTTTCAGTTCCATAAAGAGGGGGATAAAATCCTCTCATAAAGGGATTTTAGCTCCAAATACCAAGGGATAATCTCCATTAATGAAGGGATAGAGGTTCATGAATGAAGGGGCAAAGCTCGACCTGATTACGCTTCTAGAAGCCTCTAGCTGGGAGAATATTCAACTAGATGGGCTTCTAGAATTTACTTTTTCTTTTATTTTACCTTTTTCGAGGGTCCGCAATTTTAATAAGTAGAACGTGCAGGATGTGTTGTAGTTTATAGAGCAATAAACCGCAGTACCGCAGGTAAGAACTAGGAAAAGTGCAGAGTTAGGATTTTTAGGGTTTTAATGAGCTTTTCTCCAATTCCAAGACTTGGTTTAGGAACTTTATGGTTTTGGACCTCTAAGGGAGCATAATATAGGTAATGATGAACCCATATAGACAGCTAGACGTCATGGTGACAAATTTTAGTGTAACACCCAAGAAGCATCCTCATATGACCCCATGGACTCATCTGAATAAGAGTCCCCGTCCTGGCATACAAAAGGAATTTCCTCCTGCTCTACCTCTTCCACATCATCTCGAACACTCAAGCATGATTGATTAGGCCTCCAATTTTCTTTGCAGATAAAGCAAGGTCCCTTCCTTCTCAACTCATTCTTGCTGCTTGATCCACCAAATTCGAGTAGATCCTCCCTATTCAACTGTCTCCTAAAACACCCAATTGCGTTCTCAACCAACCTCTTAGTCAATTTATAAATAACAGGTGAAACCAAGTGTTCTATCCTCCAAATGGTTAACAACCTGGTCTGCAGCATCCTACAAATTTCATCATTGTTACCCATGACTGCAGCCATGATTTATAAGATCATGAACCTCTTCTCAATTGCAATAGCCTGGATGTTATGTAGATCCTGAATATTTTCTTGTATTATTTTGAAAAAATTCCGCATAACGTCATCATTATAAAGAAGCATAGGTGAAGTTATTCTGATAATCTCACTGAGACAAGAAGCCACTATAAGTATAACTCCTTCACAAGGATGCTCCAAGAATCTTGGATGAATCAAATCAAGCATTGTTGGTTTGAGTGCCCAATTTAGGACCCTCAAATATGATT
This sequence comes from Pinus albicaulis, assembly GCA_034641835.2. Taxonomy (NCBI): domain Eukaryota; kingdom Viridiplantae; phylum Streptophyta; class Pinopsida; order Pinales; family Pinaceae; genus Pinus; species Pinus albicaulis. The sequence goes on from CM076569.1 coordinate 444,028,994, forward strand.
GGCTCAGTTTAGGAAGATGTGATTCTAGCTTGTCCAAACTAAGGAAAGTTTTTGCGGTCATCTTTAGGTTCTTCAAATCAGATCCAAGTGCAAAGAACCAATTCCCCACCTCAAAATATTTTTGCAAATCCCTTATCTACTCTAACTGTAGGATGGCATGTATCCCCTTTGAAAATGGTTTGTTGTTTGGTTTTTCTCTTTGATCCAAGGAAGCATTGCAACTCCAAGCACTTTGTGCAAGTGATTTTTCAAACTGTAGCTGGTACTGAATTCTTTCTAAGCCATTAAATTTTTTTCTAAGATTTTTGCACAAATTGGGCACTAGCAAAATCATTTTTGCACAACAAGATGAATTCATACTAGCAAATAAATATAACAATCTCAGGTGACAAAAATGTTACTGCAGATGCAAAGAAATGATCTATCCTTAAGCTCTGCGCTGACTCTGGAAATTCTACAACTGCTGGCTGGAAGGAACCCTTGTTTGAGCCTAAAAAAATGCTCAGAAAATTATGTCAAATTAATCTTGGGCTCTCCACCACAAACCAAAAAAAACCCAGAAATTATTTTGGAAAATTATACAGGTCACCCAGGACCCAAAATTTAAGCTTACTCCTCCCCCACTAGCTGCTAAATAATTCTCTATGTTTGGGGCAGCCATACTCCCCCAAACATTATTCAAAATTAGGAGGAAACTCTTTGACCCATGGCTGAAAGAACCCAAAAAATTTTGGGCTAATTCTAACCAACCCAAAATACTCAGATAGTGTGAAATCTGTTAAACCATCAATTTTCCCTAATATAAGAATCACCATTTGATACTTGAATATTATTGAAAATTCTGAAATTTTAACCACAAACTCCTTTCACAAAACTCAGAAAACCCCAGAAATGATTTTTTCAAATCATGATTGACCCCAATATCAAGCTCCTCTAGAAACTATAGTGCTTCATGGACTACACTTATGTCTGTCTTTTGCCTCTAATTTACCCACATAAAACTACTCATAAAATTCAAGGAATTTTGAAAGGTGATCCTTGCCTGAAACCCAGAAAAACCCAGAAAATGTTTCCTTTAATTCCAACCTTCAAAATCTGACCCTTTGTACTTTAGCCCTCTTCCAAATTTGAATTTTGCTATTGTGGATGCGACGCAAGATTTATGCACTCCAAAACTCTGGATATACGGCAACATTGATTTTAACCCGGATTGGCCAAAATCATGCTCTAGTTTCTCTGGCAAAGATATATTTCTTGCAACAAATGATGTCTTCAACAAATAGAATTTGACACCTTCACATTAAACCCTTAGCATTTTGTGAAAGAGATTTTGTACAATAGCTAACGTCCATGATGATAGAAAAATTCGATCTTTCTTTCCCCGGAAATAATCTCTTTTGGCACCTTCAAAATAAACCTCAGCAATTAAAACCCTCCAACAATAATTACTGCAATTGGAAACTAAATAACCCACAGGTGGAGCCAAGACCAAGGCTCTGATACCACTGTAATATCCCAAATGGGATATTTCATCTATTTTTGCAGAAATTTTACTGACCCAACATTTACCATAAAATCAACATTGTATTAACATAAGATTTCCATGTAATAAGACATACCAGCACATGCAATTCCATAACACCATAATGCGGGAGATAAACTCAACTTTATTATAATATAAAGTAGGGTTTACATGCTGAAATCAGAAATAGTTGAGATAATTGAAATAGAGTCGGCCACATGAATTTGTTGCAACATTGTACTGGCCCTCCACCAAAACTGAACAACTGCACTCTAACTCCAACAACAGTTGCCACTGAATCAACTAAATGAAGCACCAATGAAGAATCTGAATGATCCTCAGTCTAATATCCATAAAGCTCCATGAATATTGAATGAAGTCTCCTCAAAGAGAGTTAGATTTCTGTCCAACACTCGACAACATACCCGAGGGTTTCCGTCCTAGGGCTACCAATGGAGTAGAGAACTAGGTTCTCAACCTCACATACAAGAAAAGATATCAAATCCAAGATATTCCTCAATGGCCTTCTCATATTCTTTTTATAGATCTCATCGATCCTTCTTGTTGGAACACCTAATCCTACATGGGTAGGTGTGGAATGCGAAAAGTCACAATGGAGTCCAAGTGACCTTGGAATATGAAACCAAGAGTCACACCATTGTATTATAAATGTACATCATGTATAATGGAAAATTAAGAAAGCCTCACACTTATCCTTCATTGTGTGTTGAGTCTCTTGTGTGTGTGTGTTTATTCTTCTCATACACCATGTGTGTGTTTAACATGGTGTTTAACATGGTAACAGAGCGGGCGATTGCTGGCCTTGCTCCACATTGAGTGAGCCATTTGTGTTTATGGCCTGTGCATATCTGCAAAAAATCTTGGCATTTTTGCAGCACTCGGAGTTTTTGTAGCAGTGATTTTGCAACATTCAAGAATTTATTTTGAGAAGAGCAGCGTTCAGAAATTGGCAGCATTCAAAAAGGTGTTTTGGAGAAGAGCAACATTGGTTTTGAAGAGAAGCAGCATTGTGCATCTGAAGGTTGTCTCACTGCTCATTTTTCCTGCAATTTCTGCATTTTAATTTTTGCACCATTTTGGAGCTGCTGGAAAAGTGTTTAAAATGAGTTTCTGGAAAATTCTGGGTTTTTTCTGAAAGAAAATTTTCTAAGTTTTTCATTCGCAGATTTCTGCAAAATTCTGCATTTTTTACTGCTATAATTTCCAGAAAAATTATGTTGTGTATCCCTCCTTAAAACCCTGCATTTTTGGTGAAATTCCCTACTACTGTTTTAAAGCATTGGGTCTCAAATTTCACTCCTCTACTGTTTTAATTTAAAAAATAAAATAAAATAAAAAAATCAATTCAAACTTCAGGCCTCGCGGCCCCTCTCTATGCTCTGCAATCCCCTACCCACGTTGCTCCCTAAGCTCTACATCGAACACACACTGCTCCCCTCCTCTACGCTGGCCCTCCTTCACTATTAAACCACCTGTGTGCTCTCACTACACTCTCCATCCGCATCCCCTTACAACCCTGTGCACTCCCCAAACATAATAACAAAAAATAATAATAAAAATAAATAAATAAATTCAAACCCCATTCCTCACTGCGGCCCCCCTCTCCCCATCTCAACGCCATCTCCTACCCTCCCCATCTACGCACCTGTACAATCCGCCCTCCCTCCGTAACCCCACCCCCTAATCCCTACACTCTACCCTTACCCCTCTCACAACGCTACACTCTACGCCCCCTTGGCCTCACGGCCTCCCCTCATCTAAATTCTAAGTTCGATTTTATTAACATCATCCCTCCCCTCTCTCAAATTCGTTTTTTTTAATTATTAAAATTTAAAAGAAAAAAAATCCCTCCATATAATCTTCCCCCCTCCTTAATAAATTTCCCTCCCATATAAATATAATACCCCTCGTCCCCTCCCAATAAATTTTCGTCCCCTTTTTAAATTACTCCCATTTTTAATTAATTGTTAATTAAAAAAAAAAAATTCTTGTAGTTTTTAAACTCCCCACTCTCCCACTCTTTTTAAATTCCCTCTCCCTTTTAATTCACCTCCCCCCACATTTTTTTTAAATTTCTCATAGTTCCCCTTCCCCTTAATGAGCTTCCCAATTTCATTTTTTTAATTTAATTAATTTAATTTTTAATTAATTTATTAAAAAAAAAAAAACAGCAGAGAGAGAGGAAAGAGAGAATATGAACAGCAGAAAAAGAGGAAATGACATGTGAGCAGATGGATTGAATACATGGTGAAAAGAGAAGTTTTTCATTGTGATTTGTGGCATTGATAAAAGGTTGATTTTCTGAAGAATCTACATGTGAAGACAAGTTTGCCATCATTTTTAAAACAACTATTTGAAGAAGAGAATTCAGCTACCTCAAAGGCTTCTTGCACATGTTTTTGCTGCACATTTTTGCATAAATATTGTATTGAACTGACATTATATTTCCTCTTCATTCATAGTTGGAATCAGTGAATTTGAGTTGTTGATGTAAGTCATTGTTGTTTGTCCTCCATCATTTGAGGAGCACATTTTGTACTTTGAGATTTCCATAGTTGGAAATTCTTTAGAGTCATTTGTATTTGTTTGAAAGGAATCACATTGTAAACGGGTGCATTTTTGGTTGAAGCTGACACCCTTTCATTTATTTTTGAGCCTAAATTGTTGAAAATGGCTAAAATCAATGAGGCACTAGAGTTCTTGAATAACCTCATTCATTCAAATGTTGATGACATGATAAAAATGAGCAAGGATGCTCTTTGTAACATTCAAAGTTGTTTGCTAAATGCACAAGAAAAGATTGAGTTTTTGCAGTTTGAAACTCAGCTCCAGTAAGACGAACTTCAGCAAGAGAGTCACCATTCTGAACTTGTTTCTGTTCAGAACATTGTGAAAGACTCCCATCAGCAGCAAGTGAGTAAAGTTGAAGTTGATTCCCATTCAGTTCCTTGTACTAGAGAAGATTTACATGCAGATGCAGCAGCTCAGCCTGCACTTCTCAAGCCCATCATCAGACCTTGGGAAGAGATTTTCCACAACAAGCACAGAACTGGTCTTGGATATGACAAGGATGTGACCTTTCATATTCCAGACTACACCAAGCCCATCATATTTCAGAGTGTCAGATTCTTGTATGACAGTTCACCTACAGCTGTTCCAGATCCTGCTCCGCTTCCACAACAGATTGTAAAATGCCAACATTGTGATCGAGTTGGCCATATGAAAGATCATTGTTTTGATCTTCATCCATGCAAGCACTGTGGTCGGCACACCCATGCTTCAGACACAAGCCTCCTGCAAGAACAAAGATTCATCTTGGATGGATCGCTTCTTGGCAATGGGCATTAGTAGCCAAGAAGATGTTTAAGTCGCATGTCAGAACATTTTCAAGGATATTGAGCAAACTTGCAGTTGAGTTTTCGCCATCATCTCACCCTGTCCCTGACAGGGGGGGAAATGGTGGTCATGTACAAGCTTCGACGTCAGATCAAGCGAGCCTGAGCCACAATCTCTCATTCCATGTTCAGAGTTGTAGCCAGAGACACAGCAGTTCAAGCGAGCCTGAGCCACAATTCGTCATTCAGAGATGTAGCCAGAGACACGAATGCCCATGAACATGCCTTCGGTTGGTGGACAACCTTAAACCATCATCTTTGGTTGGTGGATAACCTAAAACCATCATAGGTAGTAGACCTCCCTTCTTTTCGGTCGAAGGTCTCCCTTTCATATATGAGGAACACTTCCTCTAGCAGAAGCCTTCAGCTTCTTGCCAGCTTTGGTTGAGTTCCAGGAAATGCTTCAAGCATTCTAGAGTTGTTGGTAATCCTAAAACCATCACAGGTAGTAGACCTCCCTTCTTTTAGGTTGAAGGTCTCCCTTTTATATGAGGGACAATTCCTCTAGCAGAAGCTTTTAGCTTCTTGCCAGTTTTGGAAGAGTTCCGGGAACTGCAACAAGTATTGCGTTCCAGTGTTTGTGGTCATCCTAAAACCACCTCTTTTTTCCAACATTTCAGAGAGTTGATTCAGCCCAAGTGCTGCCATGCATACTTTGCAGATTTGTATTACAACTCTTTTCTTGGACTCACACATACCCCTTCGGATTAAGGAGGGATGTTGGAACACCTAATCCTACATGGGTAGGTGTGGAATGTGAAAAGTCACAATGGAGTCCAAGTGACCTTGGAATATGAAACCAAGAGTCACACCATTGTATTATAAATGTACATCATGTATAATGGAAAAATAAGAAAGCCTCACACTTATCCTTCATTGTGTGTTGAGTCTCTTGTGTGTGTGTGTTTATTCTTCTTGTGTGTGTTTAACATGGTGTTTAACACTTCTAGAGCCTTATTTTATTATTATTTTAATTATGGAGCATTTTTTCCCTCTTATTTTTTAATCAAAATATTCCTTTGTAATGCAGGAAAGAGTAAATCAGCCACTATGTCTCCCCAGGTCACTGAAACTCATGTCCAACCACCCCATCATGTAGTTATTCTCATCTCGGTTCCAACGAGCTATTACACTACGGTGTTATATCACGCATTCCTCCTGGAATGCCACCATGAGCGTAATTAATTTATTTAATCCAAAAATAACTCAGTTTTTCGAAAGTTGTCAGAATGCACCAAAACGAAAGGAAAATGGTGTCGATGATGGAATATATCAAGCGAATGCCACCGGTCCTCATAGAAACTCCTCAAAACTCCTCCGAAAATCCACTAGGCCTGCTGATGACACTAACATGTATTTGTGACCTATCTGCTTTTAACTCTGGAAGTCTATCCTAACCCTGTCATAGGTGACACCAAAAAAAAGAATATTACAAAAAATATCGCTAATCAATGTGTACTAAAGGAATAATTCATACTTATGATATAATGAAATCGTTATGATATTTTAATGAAAGTATAATATGTAACAAAAGTCTATCTCTGATTGAAGATGAGGAAAATGAGAGAAGTTAGGGATGGTGATCATATAGAATCATCTTAGATTTTATGGAGATATTCATGGAGATGGTTGAACCAATTAGCTATATTGGATTATTTTTTTGAGCACATCAACGATATATAGTGAGCCCTCATTTACTGTATTGATGTAAGGGAGTGATGTGTAATTATTGTAAATAAATGAAATGTGGTCATTAAAAGAATATCAATGTTATTATGCATAAGTTTTTGTGTGTAAATGTTTGTTTGTTGCTACTCATTTACCAACACGTGGAAAATGAAAATAAAATATTTTCTGGAAAGAAAACCACAAGTATTAGGTCAAAAATACATGAAACTGAAGATGGCTATATAGAAATAACCCATTCTTCATATGATAGGCCTTTCTCAATATGAACTTTATCCTTGGTCTTTAGATGTCGAATGTCCCTTCTTGAAAACACAGAACAAGAATATAGCCCCTTATATAAACGCCCTATTGTAGTGGCATTTTGGACCTTGTTAAGAATGGAAAATAAATCCTTAGACATCTAACATCTTACAAAAAACTCTAAAATTATATTTATAATCGAGAACTATCTGTAAGAGGCATTAACGTCCCTTGTTAGAGGGAAGGAAGAGACAAGGTTGGGAAAATATAAAAAAGGGAATCATGCTTTATTAATTACAGTGCCTCTAAAATGTATTTTCACAACACATGGAGTGGCGAAGGCACTAAAAAAATTAATATAGCATGAAAAATAACTAATCATAGAGAGTATATGCTAACAATGTTTCATAACCATAGTAACAATGAGAAATTTTGATCAACATGGAATATAGTATATGTTGGTTAATGGAGAGGTCCTCCATAATGATATAAGTAGTACAAATAGATCTTAGACATAGCTCATATACCACAATGTGCAATTCTTGCTATAAATATTGTATTTATGAGAAATAATAACATAAACAACTAGAAAAAATTGTTTTAAGGTAAAATCTTTTGGTATTGGGGTGGTAGGAGTAAGATGGGATATTTTCTATGCCAATGAAAAGATAGAATTAACATTTTGTGGAGACTAGGGAAGAGATCTAATAACCAAGCTGAAGCATAAGCCCTTCTCTAGAGGCTAATGCCATCTAAACTTAGGAAGACATAAAGCATCTCCATCAATGGTGATTCTTGTGTAATTATCCAAATTATAATGAAGAAACAACTCAAAAATATTTGAATTTGAAATACATTGTCAAAAAAATAATGGACCTCTTGAAACAGTTCGAAAAATATGGCCTTCATCATATTCTAAGACAACATAACCAATTCGAAAACTACTTGGATAATAAAGGTGTCTCATTATACCTTTGTGAATTAAAATTCAAGAGTTGTTCTTCATATTTTCCTCTACCACGATAATGACGGAAATTATGTTATAAGTTGGTGAAGTGAAATGGAACTTGCAGGATTTCAACCTCAAGCAAGATTAAGTTATAATGGGAGGGGAGGGTCAGATTCAGCCACTCCTCCATTCGATGATGTATGAAGGAAGGAAGGAGAGGTATGGATTTAGGCAGATTGTTAGGTGGTACGAGTGCACACCCATGGAAATGATAGTGTGTGTGGTGATGGAGGTCAACTTGTCGTCAAGTGAGATCTTAATTTGGGTAAATCTCTCCCATACCCTGTTTGCAAGCTAATGATTAGAAGGGTTGTGCATGGATGAATTTGATGAGCATGGACAGATGTCTTGAATGCATATTTAGTATGTTTTATTCTTCAATTATAGCCAAACAATTTGAAGAAGGTATGGAGAAACTTGCCTGTGTATCTAGTCAGCTCGATATTGCCATGGTAAGAATCTTCAAGTTTTCTCTACATGCTTGAAAAGTCTTTGTTTTTTTTATTCCAAATCTATAAAATCAAAGTATGTGGCATAATTATGGAATTTCTCGCATAGTGAAATTGATTTCTTTGGTATAGGAACCTGTGAAATTCTTTAAGCTTCAACCTAATTGAAATACGAGGTGATAACATAATTTGTCTTGTCATATGCCAATTTCCTCTTGGTCTAATATTATAGTGTTATATATTACCTTAAAGTAGCATGGTTTGAAGAAGCCAACAAATTTTATCCATAGTAATCCATTGAATTCCCTTCTAATTGGATATGGCCATTGAATTGGCGGTTCGAGCTATATTACATCTATTTTTCTTCTGAGAGAATTTCTTGTGGGACCAATATTGAAGCACTGAGTGGTAAATTTGGTGTGTTTCTATATGGGAAACCTTAACCCTTGGCAATTGTTGGAACTCTTCATAGTGTAGGGGTATAGGTCTTATATCTTTGGCCCATAGGTAATATATATCTACATTAATAATTTTCATTTTCAATGGTTTGATTCTATCTAAATGATCTTTCAAATGTTTATCATGACCTCTCTCTTGTGAGATCATAGAAATAATTAAATATTTAAGCTTGGTAGAAATAAAACTATCAGAGACATATTGAAACTCCCAAGTATCACTGCAAGGAAAAGACCCTCTAGCAGATGTTTCTGAGGAACCCCTTATAAAAATAGCCCAGATATCCATTTATAGTGGAGATCTCTAAAGGATGTTCATGGGTGGAGGTTTTTTCGAATGTTTTTTTGTGTGGTATGTTCCTCATCATAAATGGCACCAGTCCATTTTACGCAAAACTCACCGGTGCCTACTAAAAATTGGCACACTGAGACACCATGCTCTCCGTACAAATCCACCTGGTGCATCTAAGTACTATAGTGCACTATTTCTCTACATATAAACATGCCTGGTGCATCTCTGTAATACAGCACACCGTAACGACGTGCGGTGCGCCATCAATAATACCACCCGATGCATCTCAAAAACCCACGCACCGAAATAGGGTTAAATAATAAAAAAATTATCGGCCTTAAAAATGTCATTTTTACTTCTTCAATGCTCCATACCTCTCAAGCACCGATGTGAGTTTTTCTTGTGTGAGGTGCCTTGCCATCGGTGCTCCCATTACACGCATTGTTGTCGTCCATTGTGCAACTTATTGAGTTCAAATTTTTGAAAACGGTGGGCAAATTTGGTTTCTTCAATTCCTCAGCAAATATATCTCATTGACATGCAAATGTACGGTTATTATACTTGTTCCTCAATAAATAAACATTTTAGCCAATTAGATTTTGAAAATAACTTAAAATTAACCGTTTAAAAAAAAAAATCAACATGGTGCGTTCGAGCCATTTAGCTCGCACCGTTCACAGTGCTGCCTGTAAATTTACAGGGCGCACCATGAATGGTGTTAATGGAAACTGCACCAGGTTCCGGTGTAGTATAGAACAAACGCGCACCATAACTAATTTAAAAAATAGCATGCCATTGCGGTCGTTTAAACGACTGCACCGTTGAATATGTAATAGTGTCGGGAGGGTGGTGCATTGACCAAACGGGAAATGCATTAGTTTCGCGATTTTATTTTTTGTTGATTCTTTATTCTAGGCACCACGACTTGTGAGATGGTCTGCGAATTTTTTGTGGCAATTTTGTACAACATTAGATAGATGTCTTTCTCAGGCATGTGGGAGTTTGACCTCCCTTTTGATTCAAAGTTCTTTTTTTTTTGAGATTTTTCCAGAGACGAGGCCTACTTTTTTTTAATAGACTCATAGGTTGATGTTGCATGTGCAAATGTATATGTGGAACCAAATGATGCCAAAGAGGGTCCAGTCTGACTTTCCAGCCAAGATATCTCCTGATGCACAGGAGTTTCTAGCCAGCGCTGATGATCACTCATTCATTGGTGCCATGTCTGTACGTTGGTTTGTATTAGTGAGGGTGTACTAATATCCTCTTCACATAGGATGAGCTACCAGATGTGAGAGGCAATATTATTGTTTTCTTTATATTAATATATTTTCATTTGTTTGTCTTAATTAATTAATTAGAATTATCAAATTTATTGTAACACGTTCTTTAACTTGTTTTATTAAATTGTTCAATAAAAATGTCTAATTATTGTTGTGTACTATATATTTTTTAGATATTGGGACATTCGTTGGGGGCATGATTCCACCCCCACCGAATGATCCAGGTGTATATTTTGATGAGGATATGGCAGAGGAAGAGGATCAGGGTGAGATTCCTGATCTTGAATAGGTGCAGATACCTACGAGGGTGAGGTGTAGGCCGGAAACCCAATTCAGGATGGAGTTGGGCAACCAACTCTGTCAAATCCTATTTGATGTGTTAGTCTACCCGGCTACAATCAGATAGATTCAGGATGATCGTAGGCTCATACAGCTCTGGAGAGGCATGCCACACAATATGATGACCCTCATGTGTCATATCATTGGAGCTTCCAGAGCACTAGTGTGGGCTAGGATGGGTAGGCATCGTGAAGATGCACGACAGAGAAACTCATCTGATGATCATGATCATGAGGGGAGTGATCATCATTCTAGTACTCCACCTCTTCCTCCACCTCGCGTCTAAGATCATGAGCAGCCAACATCTAATCCTAATCAGCATGCATCTTCTGAGCAGTCTGCACCATCTCAGTAGACACCTAGTCCTGAGCGGGCACCTGATCTTGAGCAGGTAGGTTCATCTCAGGAGGCAGGTCCATCTAAGGAGGCCGCACAATCCACTGAGAACATTGCACCATTGACAATTCATCACCAAGCAGTTCTTGAGCAGATTGTACCATCGACTAATCAGCATGCACCTATGGAGCAGGCGGGTCATCTATCTGAGAATGAGGCTGCACCATCGACTGAGCAAGCCTCGGCTAGTACTAGTATTGATGTAGTACCACCAGATATTTGACATTTATATGCAGTTATATTACAGTTGTATATTTTTGACATTATATATATATATATGGTCTATGTTTTTTATGTTCATGTTGATATAATTAGTTTACATGTTGCTGTTCATCATGACGTGTATATTGTTAGGTCATGTTAGATATATTCATTTAATATGCTTGCAGATAGATGTGTACATGATAGCAGTTATTTGACATGAGATGCATATTTGATGCTTGTGTTGTGATGATGTTATACAATGCTTGTGTTTTGTTAGATGATCATGATCACGATGATTAGATGATGTTAGCGAATTTGAATGTGTATTTAAGTAAAATATGATGTTTGTACGATGGTTATCATGATCGTGATGCTATTTTTAAATATTAAATCATGAGATTTATTAAATGTTATGTCGTGATTGTAATTGAAATTTTAATTTTAATTATATGTAAAATTGTAAAATTGTAATTGTATGTAAAATTGAATCATGATTGTAATTGTATGTAATTGTATTGTGAAATTGTAAAATTGTATTTGTAATTGTATGTATTGTCATGATTAAATTTTATTAAAATTGTAAAATTCTAAAAATGTAATTGTAATTGTATGCATCGTGATTGTAATTGTAATTGTATGTGAAATTGTAAAATTGTAATTGTAATTGTAGTTCTAATTCTAATTCTAATTGGTTGAAGTCCAACAATAAATTGTAGCACCCACACTAGTGTGGGACCAACAGGTCCTAGCGATACATTATTGTGAAGGAAAATTTAATTAATTAGATTGGCGTAGTGTCTAATTTAATTTTCCCTTAATTAAATTGGACAATAAAAGCAATCTTATCTCATAATCACTTCTAACAATTAAATTAGTGTGATAAAATCATTTATCTCATGTATTTCAAGTTGAGGGTGGTTGATGAGGCATGGAGAGTGATTCTATTAGTTATGGAGTTAGAATTGCAGTTGGTGCATTAGTTTAATGCATGAGTAATCAATTAACCCAATTAAGTGAGTTAAAGTCAGTTGAACTAGTTGTAATTGTTTGTTGCACTAGTGAGAGATCAAGTGAATTAAATATTATAAAATTTACAATCAATGATCTTTCATGCAACTGATGATTTACTATTAATAGTTGCATGCATGCCAGTTCGAGTGGAGAACTAGTTGAGACAACGGTTAAAGGGAGGTTAACTATCATTTGTATCATTAGTAGGTTTCCACATGCAACCAGACATCCATTGAATTTCCCATGATGATTATGCAGTTTTGGAAGGGAAAAATTCCTAAAGAATAGGTATTTCCTTCATCAGGAATTGCGCAAGCAAGGCAAGTTGTTTTGAGGCTGAGAATTGGCTATGTGTTGGTCGATTTTTTTTGGGACAGTGTGGGATAGTTGTGAGAGTGGAGGAGACTTTTGTGAGAAGAGTGCATTGTAATCGTTTCATGATTCCATGTTGAATATACAATAGAATATAGAGGGGTTTTGAGGAGTAAGCTTTCCCCACGATAATATCTATGTTGTGGTTTGACTTTTTTCTTTCTGCACTTGTTGTAAATGGAGATCATGTTTATTTTTTGTAGTTGATTTGTAGAAGGATTCAGTATCTACATTTAGTACATTGCTTGATCGGATTCAATCCATTGATATACATGTGTTTGTATAATTTCTACATGGTATCAAATCATAGGAAATCATTATAGTGGAGGAGAAGCTGATTTTGTGATTGAATAGAATTGAATTTGCAAAAGTATTCTTAGTGTGACATGCAAATCAGGATCAAAATGGTTTTCAATGGCTCGAGTTGGACTATGAAATCGAGGGAAGATCTAAATATATTGCATGGAAATATATAATGGAAGAATTTCTGGAGGAAAATGGGTTGAAATAATTCATCGCCAATGACATTCCAAAACCTTTTGCAGCAGATGCCGCAAATCTTGATCCTTGGCGAAATAAGGTTGCAAAGGCGAGGAGGATATTATGAGAGGGAGTACGAGACCACATTGTCTCAAGTCTCCATGGAAAATTGACACCATATGCAATGAGGAAAGCTTTGATAGATCTATTTTAGATCAGCAGTGAGCATAGAAAATTTTCACTGAAGGAAAAGCTCAGGAAAATCAAAATGGAGAAAGGCGACACCATTCTGAAATATTTAACAAAGTTCTTCCAATGTCAGGATGAGCTTGGGAGCGTCATAATTACTATTGCAGATGATGACTTGGTCAGCCTATCTCTTCTAGGACTTCCTAAGAGTTGGCATAGTTATCAGGACTCTGTCAATGGGAGGGAAAAACTGCCAGATTGGGAACAACTTTGGTCAGATTCTGTGCAAGAAGAATTCAGGTGTAATACCAGGGATGGATATTCATTTAAGAATGATGACGAAGAATATTTTTCTTTGGATTCCAAGGCGAAGAATGGGAAAGGAAAGAAATTCCATTCCAAATCTGAGTTCGGAAAGGATGGCAAGAAGCGCGACATCTCCAGTGTGAAGTGTTTTCACTTTCACGGGCATGGAAATTATGCCACTAGTTGTCCATAAAAGAAGAAGAACAAGAAGGCTTCAGGATCTACAGTTGATGAGGCTTTGGCCTCCAAATTTTATCTTGACTTCTCGCTCATTACATGCATGGTTTCAAGTGCAATGGGATCAGTGTGGTACTTGGATAATGGTACTTCCTTTCACATGACGTGAGACAAAGAAGTTTTCAGTAGCTTGGAGGAGAAGGAACTCTAGATGCATATCGAAATGGGTGATGATGGGTGGTACATTGCTACCGATATTGGTACAGTTACCTCCAGAGACAGTCAGGTAAGCCCTTTCTATTAAAATGTGTAATATATGTACCAAGATTGAAGAAAAATTTAGTCTCAGTCGCAATGTTGGAGGATATAGGCTATGATGTTGTTTTCAGTGAGGGAAAATATTTCCTTCGACACAAAGCAACAGGACAAGCCAAGAATATTGGGATTCTTGTGAAGAATCTCTATAAACTTGATGTAGATGGTTGTGTCGCATTAATGGGTAAGGCAGACAAAGTTGTGAGCCGAGATGAGGGTGAGTTATGGCACAGGAGATTGGGCCATCTACACCAGAGAGCCTTGAAGGTCATGCAGTAGATTTCTATGGGTCTTTCCAAGGGTACTCTTGCATATTTAGAAACATGCAAGGGATGTACTATGGGGAAGTATGCAAAGGCCGCTTTGTACAAGAAGGAGAACAAACATTCAAAAATCCTTGAGAGAGTTCACTCAGATATGTGTGGACCATTCTCTCCTGCTTATATAGAAAATCATAATTATTATGTGATATTTATTGATGATGTTTCTAGAAAGTGTTTAATATACTTCATGTAGAAGAAAGATCAGATGTTCTTAAAATTTCTTGAGTTCAAAGAACTGGTAGAGAAAGACACAGGGAAGCATGTGAAGGCTCTTAGGAGCGACAATGGTGGTGAATACATCTTTAATGAATTCGATAACTTCTGCAGCAAAGAAGGAATTTAGAGAGATTTGATTGCGCCTCATAACCCACAGTAGAATGGGATTGCAGAAAGAAAGAATAGAACAATTGTGGGTGCAGCACGAGTGATGTTGCATAATCAGGGCCTATCGTTGCATATGTGGGTAGAGGCATGCAACACAAATGTATCTGTGAAAGATAATTGTCCTCATCAGATTCTTGGCATGAGTACACCATAGGAGGCTTTTACTCGTAAGAAACCTAATGTTTCACATTTTAAGATTTTTGGGTCATATCTTTATGTGCATGTGACCAAAGACTCTAGGAAGAAGCTTGAACTGAAAATTAAGCTTGGGATATTTGTGGGGTACACTGATAGTCCCCACAACTATCAAGTGTATTTTCCAAACAACAGGATGATTGTTGTGAGGTAGGATATAAAAATTGATGTGGAGAAAGCCATGCGATTGTCCCTTGAGAGGGAGCTGGATTTGCATGTATAGGAGGAACCCTTGGTCCTAAAGGATGATCCCCAAGATGTGGAGAAACCACATGCGGATGACCATGGAGTGGCAAAAAACACTCATGCAAATCCATCCACCAGAACTATTAGAAGGCGCACCATGGAAGTTGATAGATTGAGACTTGATGCGACAGAGAATGTAGGAGCACCTACTTCACTATGCAGACAAAGAGAGTCTCCGGGCAGGTTTACTGGATACATGGCTCTTATGAGAAAGTGTATTCTGAAAGAACCATATTCCTTTGAGAAAGTAGTGTAGCAACCAATTTTGGTTAACGTTATGGTATAGGAGTATGACTTCATCGTCAAGAACAGTGCATGGGAAGTTTTCCCAAGACCGGTCAGAAAATCAATGGTTGGATCTAGATGGATATATAAGGTGAACAAGAAAAAAATGGGAGTGTGGAGAAGTACAAGGCCAGATTTTTGGCTCAGGGATTCTCACAAGTTGAGGGGATTGAATATGAGGATACTTTCACACCAGTTGAGAGGTACTCTTCCATTAGATCTATCCTTGCACTCTCAGCGCAAATGGGGTGGCACATTCATCAGATGGATGTGAAACTATGTTTCTCAATGGATTTATTGAGGGAGAAGTGTACATAAAAGGGCCAGAAGGTTTTGAGATCTTCGACAGTGTGTCACATGTGTGCCGACTAAAGAGAGCACTATATGGGCTAAAGAAAGCACCTCGTGCTTGGTACACTCAGATGGATAGTTATTTCACCAGGTTGGGCTTCACCAAAAGTGAAGCAGATGCAAACCTATAGTAAAAACAATGTTACCGATGAAATAGGTAACCTCATTGTTACCTACTTTTTGAAGTATCAAGAAAAACACCTGATTTTGAAAAAGTGGCAATGCAGAATCAAGAAAAAAAAAATTGAGCATGTTTTTGGCACTTCAAGTTTTTTTCATTTTGTTTTTTTTTTTTTATGTCGATTTTGAATAGTGGTGGTGTATCATCACCAACGTTTTTTTATAGGAATGATTTTGACATTATATATTTTCTAATGTCTTCTTCTTCTGTGAGATGTTTATTTTTAAGTGCATTTATGTACTTGTGTTTTAGAAATAAAATAAAAATATATATATTTTTTTAAATAAAAACTTGTAATGATATCTTTACTTTTTCACATACATAAAAGATGGAAAAAGGATCAATATTCTAAAGTTTATATTTTCTACATGTTTATGTATTGTTAAATAATTTTTCAATGCACATCAAAAAATTGTCGCTAAAAAACCAATATTTTGAACCATGTGACAAAAAAATACAATTTTTCAATATAAATACAATGCAAAAAATACACTTTTACAGAGTTTTTGTAGGAAAAAACATGTTAAATAAACTAATTTTTTGGGAGAATCTTAACAAAAAAACTTAAGAAAACAACATTTTTATTGAATTTTATGTCAAAAAATAATAGCAATCACATGTTTTTTGCAAAAAAAAAGGGTTGTTCTCATAAAATATCAAAGTCTAAACTTTACAAGTAAAAGTGATTAATAGTTCTAAAAAATAAGCTTTGTTTGCAAGCATAACTTAAACATCATCAACAATATCAACTAATAAATCTTCAAAATCATCTAGAACAGCATTGATGGCTTCTTCCGCAGCATTTTCTTCTTCATTTTGATCATTGTCGTCTTGTAATGGATCTTTCATGTCAGCAAATCTTCCAAAGTGCTCATTTCCAATCATTGAGGTTCATTTGCTTTTTTTGCCACACGTGATTCATTAAAATCTCCTTTCCTCAAACCAACTTCTTGCTTCGCATCTGGAAGGAATTTAAGAGCGTTAATTCTTTGTTGAATAAATTTCCACTTTCTCAATGGCAATGCAATTTCTTCCTTTTAGTAGGCAACATGCTAGTGTTGTACCTAATCATCAAGCACAAAAAAATAAGTAAGAAAATTAGTATGGAGACATAAAAAGTAAAAAAGAAAATATTTATATTTAAATTTGTAAATAAAACTTACCTAAACCTGAGAATAAATCCAAAACCCATTCTCCTTCATTTGAACATAGATCTGTAAGATAGTTAATCAATGCTTGTGGTTTTTGATAAATGTTAACTATATCTCCTTTTGCATCTTAATCCTCATATGTTAGTTTTCTTACAACTGCATCATAAACCAATACTTGACTATGACTCTTCCCATCTACTCGATTCATAATAATATGCTTATAGCTATCTTCTATTGTCCAACATTCAACATGGATGAACTCACAATCATTTATAATAGGCTGATCTTCGAAAGAAACAATATTTGACTTTTGCCTGTAACATAACACAGTAAAAGTTCAATTAAATTTTACATGAATAAAAAAATTTAGGAGGAATCAAACATACAATTTCAAAATCTTACCATGTAAGTTGCATCCTTGAGTTTGCTTTACCCTTGAAGCTTGTTAATAATATTGGAAACTGTGTGTCTGAATGAAATGTCACAAATCGCCAAAGTGGTGATGTTGTCACTTCTTGAAAACCCATAACCACTTTACTAAAAGCTTGATAAGTATATGATTCTCTATCATATTCAATGTCTGGGAAATTGAAACCATGAGGAATATTTGCAATAACTAGGCCATATTCCCTTTTAGGTATTAGTGATGCATTGTCTTCACAGTCACCTTGTATTATTTGATATTGGACACTGTCGAGCCCATTCCAAATGTAATGATTAAGAGCAGGATCTAGTTCAACATTCATAAGATGCTTCCTTCTCATGTTCTCCATCTTAATTTTTTCAATAAAGCTTTTGAAAGTATCTGGTACTCCATTTCCATCCTTCTTCGACATCTTTAACGACATATATATATATAAGTAATAAAATAAAAATAGTTTAAATATGAATAAAATGAATTTATAAATCAACATACCTTATTGAATGCAATATAAAACTCTTTTAGTGTTGATGTAGAACTTGCTTCTGGGTAGTTGCGTACAACATCATCCCAACTGTCTTCATTCAACATTTTAACCATGTGTTCTTGTATTTTCATAAAAAATTTCTGACTGAATAAATCAAGTTAAAAGCATTAATATATTTACATGTATAACAAATTCTACCAACATCATTATGTTTTATTTAAAAGAAAATTATAATGAAAGAAAAATAAGAAATAATTCAAGAAACTTACTTTTGAAATTCTGCACACATTTCTTCCATTGATAATTCACCCGACTTCACACGGGCTAATATTGATTTGACTAATTTATCATCCTTCACACCTTGCATTGTTCTCCAAGGTGTGATAGTCATATCCTCTGGAAGCTGCTTCATTTTAGGACCCCCCTTACTGTTGGTACATATTATGGGTTTACTCTTTCTAACCTTCTGATTTTTTATGGAAATATTCTCCCACCGATCAAAAATCTCATCAATCAAATCCCATACCTCCCCAATTCTAAATGCCAACTGAAAAATGTTATATGTGCCTCTGAAGAGATTTGTATTCAATTTTCCATCTTTTGTTTTTTTTCATCAATTTGATAACCTGTTTCCATTAAACATTCCTTTCGAAATGCTACACTAACTTATGTCTTATCCCCACCACATTTTTCTATGAATTCATTATGAATAAATCTGACCCTTTGGATGAAATTCATTTTCATTCTATACTCATTATCTGCATTATGATCCCATGCCAATAACTTTGATTCCATTTCTGTTAAGCCAGCGTAAATGATGCATTTCATTGTTTGAAAAAGATAGTTATTGGGATATTCTACAATCAATTGTCTCTTAGCCTCTATCGAATGGTTCCCTCCAATTACATAATATTTATAATCAAAACATTTTGTCTTGTCAAATGCTTGTTTTTTGGGAACCTGACATGGATCGACAAGAACCACATAATCCACCACATGCGCATATGGATTGAACCTGAACAATTTTTTCAAATTATGTACATGTAGGTGATGGGCCCTTCTAATTTGATATTGAGATTGTCCTTCATCTGGGCCATAAAATTGGTTAACATTAAGCTCAAATGTTTGGCCACCAAGAATTAATCTATTCTTCCTCAACTCTTTTCGAATAGCATTTTGTTTTGTTTTAATAATGCCATCCTCTAACTCAACACCTAGTGTTATGATTTCTCTGCTTCCGTGAGAGCTTTCAATTTGTTCTTCACTGCTGCTCATGACCTTTACAGGTTCACCAATATTTGATTTCCTAGTCTTATTGGATAACATATCATTTTTTTTATAAACAAGCTCTCCTTCATGAGGTAAAAGAGAGACATCTTTGGCAATTTTTATTTTTGGTGTCTGATCTATTTTCTCCTTTTGCACAATAGTTCTCATCTCCTCCTCACTAATTCTATCATAATTTTCTGTTTCATGTTCGACACCTTCAAAAGAAACATGTTTAAGTTTACTAGATTGACCCACCTTAGTGACTCTTGGTTGATCCCCTCTTTGTACTGTTGCAGTGTCACAAGTTATTGCTCTTTGCTTCAATCTCCTTTCCTCTGCTTTGTCTTTGTGGAAAGTTTTGATCACATCCATAACATTTGGCACCAACATATAAATACCTTCAAACATGTTTGAAACACCCAGAACAAAATCTTATGAAACAAAATAAAACATGTCAATGATCAATAATTTATAAAAAATTGAATCATCCTTACAATAATGCATAGAAGAAATAAAAATAAGCATACTTACAATGTTATTTGCAATGTTACTTGATATTTCTTCAGAAAATTTTGAAGATATTTCATCTGTGTTATACTTGACAATTGATAGACGATATCTAACCTTCTCACGTTTCTAAGTCTTCCTTGCAAGAACATAAATAGTGTTTGTATTCGAGACCATACATATGTCTCGTACTCTGCCCATCACATCATATGGCTCATTTAAGTCAATCATACCACAAATCAGATAGATGTGTATATCAGCCTCCATTTCACTGTCTTCAAGATACCATGAGAAATCGGTTTTATCTATTTCCTCAGCGTTCTTCCAATCATAAATAAGCTTTAATGAACCTGGTGCCCTACTTGCTTGACTTTTATTAGTGTGTGCAACAATGTCCTTATTGCGTCCAACAGTGTCCATAGTGCGTCCAGTTGCAACTTTAGATTTGGTAGTTGTATCCATAGTGCGTCGAGCTACAGCTATAGATTTGGGAGCTACTGCCCTAGGTGCAGAAACATTCACAGAAATCTTTTTTGATGCCATTTTCCTGATATATATATGTGTTAATGGAAAAATATTGCGGATAAAATAAATTTAATAAACAAAATTTATTTCTAAAACTAAACAGTTTGAAATTAAAGCAGTAAAATTAACTATAAAAATTTTCATTTAAAAATAAAATATTATAAATCATATGTATATATATCTATATAATATGTTTTGAATACATTTTATAAAAAAATTAAAAATGTGTTTAAATTGTATAAAATAATTTTAAAAAAATAAACTAGTATTTTCAAACTTCGGTTTTTGTTTAATATTTAAAAAAAAAAAAAAAAAAATACTAACTATTTATAACAAATGTTATAATATTATATATTTTTTTATTTTTTTAATTGTATTGTTATATAGTTTTTTTTTATTAATTTATTATATTGTTATATTAAAACAATTTTTTTTTAATTTATTATATTGTATTATTTTTTTTAATTATATAATGTTTAAAAACAAAACATAATTGTTGTTTATATATATATATATATAAACAATAAGCATTTAATATTAAATAAATAAGAAATCATTAATTTATATTTTTGTTTTCATTTCCTAGGTTTAGTCAAACTAGCCGTTATCTTACAAACGGCTAGTTAAAGATTTTCTTATCTATTTAATTGGGTTATCTGATCAGATTATTCATCTTGTCCTGATGATGAACCACACTGGCTGGTTCGAAACGCGTCGACCAAAATTATTCTGATGTGATTTTTACTGAAAGATTTTCTCACAATTTATGGATCACAGAAGCCAAATTCCTATAATATATATATATATATATATATATATATATATATATATATATATATTTGTTAT
This sequence comes from Pinus albicaulis, assembly GCA_034641835.2. Classification (NCBI taxonomy): domain Eukaryota; kingdom Viridiplantae; phylum Streptophyta; class Pinopsida; order Pinales; family Pinaceae; genus Pinus; species Pinus albicaulis. The sequence goes on from CM076569.1 coordinate 444,050,309, forward strand.
ATTTTGAGATTTTTAACAATTATTATTTAACAATATTTTTATTATATTATATAACAATTTTATTATTATTTTTATATATAACAATGTTTCTATGAACTTTTAATTGTTTTATTAAAAAAAAAAATTTTAAAAAAAATAAAAAAATAAAAAAATGTTTTATTAAAACAAATTATTAAAAAAAAAAATTTAAATTTAAAAACAAAGTTAAAATTAAAAAAAATAACCAAAATTAAAAAATGTTTTATTAAAACAAATTTAAAAAAAAAAGTTAAAAATTTAAAAAACAAAAAAAAAAAATTTAAAAATTAAAAATTAAAAAAATGAATCGCCGGCCCGCGGACGCCTTAGGCCGGCCGAGCGGCGCCACGGGGGCGGCCCAGCCGGCCTCACGGCCCCCGCTGGGCGGAGGGCTGATTCCCAGCGGCAGACCGCGCCCGCTGGGCACCGGGGGCCGGACGGGCGGCACCACGGGGGCGGCCCAGCCGGCCTCACGACCCTCTGCCCAGTGGGGGCTGTGAGGCCGCCTGGGCCGCCCCCATGGCGTCGCCCAGCCGGAATCGGCCCTCCGCCCAACAGGGGCCGTGAGGCCGACTGGGCCACCCCCGTGGCACTGCCCGACCTACCTCCGGCGCCCGCAAGCGGGGCCAACAACATTTTTTTTTTTTGTTAATTTTTAATTTTTATTTTTATTTTGTTTTTTAAATTTTTTTTTTAATTTCGATTTTTTAATTTTTTTATATATATAATATAATTATTAAAACATTTTTAGAATCACAGCTCGGAATCTCCACAGTTCTCATTATTAAAACATTATTTAATAATAATAATAAAATGTTAAAAATATCAAAATATAACAAATATTTAAAATAAAATTAAAAAAAAAAAAAAACAATTTATTAAGTCACAATTATGTCTTGTTTCTAAACATTATATAATTTAAAAAAAACAATATAATAAATAAATAAAACATTTGTTTTAATATAACAATATAATAAATTTAAAAAAAAAAAACTATATCACAATACAATTAAAATATATATATATAACAAAACAATAAAAAAAAAAAATTTAAAAATTCAAAATTAAAAAGAATAAAACTAAGATTTAAAATTAAAAAAATAAAATAAAATAGAATATAAAATAATAAAAAATCTCAAATAAAAAATTAAAAAAAAAAAAATTAAATAATGAAATTACTGATATATTTATGATAAAAAAACACAAATAAAAAATGTTATAACATTGTTTTTTTTTATGTGCATGGTCGTTTTAAGGATTTTTCTGTCTAGATGAACCTATAAGTCTTAAAAAAAGAAAAAGAAAAATCTAAATTTTTGTCCTTAAAACCCTAAAAAATTTAGTTTTTTTTGCATTTTCTTCACTAAAAAAATATTAAAAAATTAAGGTTTTTGAACCTAAAAACCTTTAAAAAATAGTTTTTGGACACAAAAAAACTATAGAAAAACAGATTTTCCCCAAAATCGTCTTTAAATTGACAGAATAGAATGAAAACTAACCTTTGAAATCCAAAAAGCTGTTGTCACCAATGCCAACACAACGTCTCCACAAAATTACAAATAGCAACACAATGCCTCCAATGCCCATGCAATGCCTTCACGAAGTTACCAATGCCAATGCAACACCTCCACAAAATTACCAATAGCGACACAACACCTCCAATGCCAATGCAATGCCTCCACGAAGTTACCAATGCCAACACAACACCTCCAGAAATTTGCTCTAACAAATACCAGAAAACTTGATAACAATCATTCCTTTTAAATAGCGAATATTGTCTGATTGGTTCACTGTTTAATGAATGTGGGATTAAAATTTCAAATTTAAAATATTTACATTTAGTTTATTATAGTTCATACTATAGTTAAAACACTTATTATTTGCATGTAGTTATCATAGTTAATATTTTATTTAATATTTACATGTACTGAATGTTGAATAATTCAAATATAATTTCATATTAAAAATTAAAATATGAAATACTTACATGTAGTTAAATATATTTAATATTATAGATAAAATAGTTAATATTTGCATTTAGTTATCATAGTTAATATTTACATGTAATCAATGTTTAAAATCATGGGATTAAATTTTGAAATCTAAAATATGTACATGTAGTTAATTATAGTCAATATTATAGTTTAAATAATTAATATTTACATGTTATTTTTGTAAATATTTATATGTAGTCAATGTTAAACCATTCAAATAAGAAAATTATTTTAGTTTCGAAGACATGCATGAAAGGAATATTTTGTGGATATTTTGAATAGAAAGTATGATGAAATATTTGAAGACCAAATTTATTAATAAATTTTGAAATATATTTTAGATGAATATAACGTAAGTTTAAAATTTCAAATTTCAAATATTTACATGTAGTCATTATAGTTAAAATAGTTAATATTTGCATGTAGGTATTATAGTAATATTATAGTTAATACTTACATCTAGTCAATGTTAAATCATTGAAATAAAAACATTATTTTAGTTTGGAAGGCATCCAAGATAGAAATATTTTATGGATATTTTGAATATAAATATTGGTAAAATATTTCAACATAAACAGTTTATTAAAAAAAATGTTAAATACATTTTTTGACTAATATTTGTACCAAATATTTGAAATGAAAATTTTGGAGGGAAATTTTTTCGCGAAATTTTTTGGGGGGGAATTTTGGAGGGAAATTTTTTCGCAAATTTTTTTTGAGGGAAAATTTGGAGGGAAATTTTCAGTCTTTAAGCTATATATTGTAAGTGGGAGAGGAATTTGTATCATTCAACCTATTCTTGTTGAAAGCCATGGTTTCTTCTGATAGATAAGTTTTTCTTTCTACAACATCAACATCTTCGTCACGCAACAACTCTACTTAGAGTGATGAATATAACGGGAGTTCGTTCACCATGAATAGAGAGTCAAAAAATCGACTTGTTCGTTATCCTAAAGATGATGAGAACAAAATTGATGAGGTGCAGCAAAATGAAATTTCTGTAAATCGAGCACCAATTATACCACTTACTCTTAATCCTAAGGATTATGAAAGCAACAGTGATGAAGGGCATGACGAAGAATTTCCAGAGTCAAAAGTTTCACTTCGTCCTAATCCCAAGGATTATGAGGACACCATTGATGAAGAGGGAGATGAAGAATATCCACTTCAGCTTAATCCTAAGGATTATGCGAGAACAACAAATGAAGAGAGGAATGAAGAATCTGTAGAGTCAAAATATCCACTTTGTCCTAATCCTAAGGAGTATGCCAGCACCACTGATGAAAAGGGAAATGTAAAATTTCTAGAGTCAAAATATCAAATTCGTCCTAATCGTAAGGATTATGCGAGCACCACTGATGAAGAGGAGAATGATAATGTTTCAGAGTCAAAACATCCACTTCGTCCCAATCCTAAGGATTATGCTAGCACCACTGATGAAGAGGGAAATGAAAAATTTATAGCATCAAAATATCCACTCCGTCCTAATCCTAAGGATTATGCAAGCACCACTGATGAAGAGGGGGACAAAAAAATTCCAGAGTCAAAATTTCCACTTCGTCTTAATCCTAAGGATTATGTCAGCACCACAGATGAAGAGGGGAATGAAGAATTTGCAAAGTCAAAATATGCACTTCGTCCTAATCCTAAGGATTATGTCAGCACCACTGAGGAAGAGGGGAATGAAGAATTTGCAACGTCAAAATATCCACTTCATCCTAATCCTAAGGGTTATGCCAGCACCACTGATGAAGACGGGGATGAATTTCCAAAGCTAAAATTTTCACTTCATCCTAATCATAACGATTATAATTTAACCACTGATGAAGGGGGGGATGAAGAATTTCCAATAAATATAGATTCAAGGCATTCACTTATTCCTAATCCTAAGGATTATGAGAGCTTCGGTGAGGAAGGGGAGGGGCAGGATGAAGAAATTCTAGTGAATACAAATTCAAAGCTTCCACTTATGCCTAATCCCAAGGATTATGAGAGCACCACTGAGGAAGGGGAGGATGAAAAGTTTCTTGCAAATGATAATTTTAGAGGCACAGATCTGAATATTGCATTTTCTCCAAGTGACAATTTCAAAGACACTCATGGTGATGAAGAATTGAATCCTCCCAGGGAAGAATTTGAAAGCATGGGTCAAGATGGTGAAGAATTTCTTTTGAGTTAGGGTTACAAAAGTGCCAATGATTCTTGTGAAATGTTTTCTTCAACTGATGATGGTAAAGAAAAATTTTCACGCAATGATGAATTTCTTAACTATGTTGAGGATGATGATAGTGGGGATAATATTCCTCCTAATGGTGATGAAACTACTTTTACAAATGATGATGGAATGATGAAGCCGTTGCAAGCAAATATTGCAACTAGGAATAGGAGTAGACTTTTTCATATCAATCCAAAGCATTCCAGTTATACAAGGGCGAGGAAAAAATATCTCACGAAAAGAAGTTTTGTCGTTCATTTGATTTCAAGTGAATGTTGTCGAAGGGATTGCTTGAAAAATATGGATTTCAACTATGCTTTGGAGAAAAGGAAAACATATATTTCAACGAATAAAAGCATGCAAAATTCATATTTAGTGGGTTGCATGCAATCTACAGTAGCAGGTTATGATTATCATATTGGGAATGTATTTCTTTGCAGAAAGGCGTTCAAAATGTTGTATTCAATTGGTAATTTTCGTTTGTCAAGAATCCAAGAAAGATTGGAAAGGGATCCCACATATTATTCAGAAGCACGTTATAAACGGGAGGTGGGGCCATTTGCAAATACTGCTAAGACATGGATGAAAGACTTCTTTTCAAATCATGGAGAGTGTATGTCAAATAAAGACACAATACATATTCCAAATAATTTCTCGAGACGAGAAATATTCATGTTATACAAATATTATGCAGAAGTTGTTGAAGGAATTGGTAATTTTATTACACATTCTTATTTTACAAGGATATGGAAAACTGAATTCAACAATGTTCGTATTCCTAAGAAGACAAGGATGGGGATTTGCAGCACATGTGCTTCTCTTAAAGAAAAAAAAGATAAATGTCAAGGGGCGGAAAGAGGTATGTGTTAAAACATTGTTTTTTTAAATTTGATACTTATCAACTATGAAAATATATTTATTCATATGTTTCTTTTATTTGATGTACAAATTTTGTTGTCAAAAAACTTCAAGACCATCACAATCAGCAAACAAGTGAAAGGCAAAAGTTGTATAAACATCAAAAGAAGTGTTATGATCATCCAAATAAATATTTGGCATTGATAATTGATGGTATGGACCAAAAGAAAACACTTCTTCCACATTTTGTCCGCACGCCAAAAAAATTACAGGAGGAAAATTTCATTCAGTTTCACTTGGTTGGTTGTATGGTATTTAATGAGAAGATGTTTCCAAGAGTTTTCTTCAAAACTCCAAATATTCACAATGATGCAAATCTGACCATAACTACAATCCATGATGTGGTTACTCATTGGTCTGGGATTCTTCCTGAAGTTTTGTATTTACAATTAGACAACACAAGTCATGAGAACAAAAATCAAGTTATTTTTGGGTATCTAAACATGCTCGTTGAATTAAGGATTTTTAAAAAGATAAAGGTTGGTTTCCTTCTTGTTGAGCATACTCATGATCATATTGATCAAATGTTCAGTCGTTTTTCAGTAACATTGAGGAGGAAAGGTGTTGGGAACCTGCCATGATTAATTGAATGTATTAAGAAATCGTACATTCCAGAGCCTGTTTTTCATGTGTAGGAAGAAACTATTGACATGCAAAGGTTTATTTTTGGATTGCATGGTGAGGAGAAATTCATTGAACAACTTAACGACATTAGCTTCCAGCATCAATTTCGTATCAAAAAAATTGATGGGATAACACTTATATGGGGTAAGAAGTATTCAACTATTGAAGAATGGGGACCATCATCAGGTTTAGCATTTTTGAAGTTCATTCCAGAGCGTCCAATGTTTTCATCAAAGATATTGTTATTACAGTCAGTTTCTGAACTCCATAATGCACAAAGGTAGAAGAGAGACATAAATTATTCTGAATGTCTAGAGGAAATTAAAAGATGTATTAGAGATACATATGAATACTTCGATGTTGCTGATTCAGTTTGGTGGGAGTCTTTTTTCAATAATCAAAGTGATATGATTTCAAGATCAATAAATGGGGATACGCTTTTGAAGACTCCTTTTTTTTTTGCCACAAAATATGCCAAATGAACATGAACATCAGGAAACACGCAATGTTGAACAACAACAACCTCAAGCTATTATTAATTCCCCACAGATAGAGGAAAGAGAAATATATATTGGTTCTAGAAGATCATGTGCACAACGTGAAACCATGGAAGACCTTTACATGGGTCCTGTGCAGGATCTTAAGGAGGGTTTCATGATAGCAGTGTTAGCAGATGAAGATCCACTTGGCTATCCATTCTGGATTGCCAAGGTTATAAAGGTCATTAATGAAAATGAAGAGACTACAGTTTTTGATGTACATTGGTATGCCACAAGTACCCACCCTTTCAATAGTGTGTACAAGCCAGAGATGGTAATGGAAAAAAGAATTGGCAGAAAGAGAAAAAGAAAGGGCACAAATATAAATCGTCGTCGCACAGATGTCTTAAAATTGGAGGATGTTGACATACTTGTGTATGACTTCAATTTGACAAAGAGAGGAACTCTTCGGTTGCAGACCATAAATATTTTGAAGAAATTGCTACCAGAACAATTACTGTTGAGATGGGACTCTGCAGAATGTAGACGTAGATCTACAAGACTTTTGAACTCTGAAATGGTGGGCATGCATGTTGACTCGGATGGAGCACTAGTTGATGAAAGAGAAGAATATGGATCATCTTCATCTGCATCGAGCCATTCATCTGAAGATGTAGATTATGATGGTGTGCCAGAACCTATGGCTGATTTTGAATAACTATCTAAGACACTTTTATGTAATTGATGTTTGCATGGTAACTGGAAATAAAAATTTTGACTTCCATCTCATTTTTCATGAAGTTATGAGACATTTCTATGTTTGTTGGATTATATGTTTTAATTATGAAGAATTCATCTCTTTAGAATATCGAAAATGCAACAATGAATTACAAAAATAACTTATGTTATATTCAATGTACCAATGTTGATATTTTAATTATAAGTAAAATAGAAAATAGAAACTAATGTTGAATTTTTATATTATGCAGTGATATTACCATGATATTATGCATTGTTACCATTTGGTACAAGATACTTTTAAAAGTTTTAATAATTATATGCGTCATTGAAACATAACACTTTGTTTTGATGCTTGATTTTTAGGTGTTGGTTGAAATTATATTTAAATTTGTCTTATGCTAAGATTTGAAAAAAGATAAGTTTTTATCCTTTAAAATTAAAATTACTCTTACTTGTTTATGTTCAATGATAATTTTTTTATTTACTTGTTCATTTTTTTAAATTGTTAAGTCTTATAATTTCTCCATAATTTCATTGTTCAAGTATGTTGAACACTTAAGATTGAAAAACTTTAGATTTACAACTTGTCATTAAGGTTTTTATGCACTACCAAATTTTATCTTTAAGGATATGGTTGACAATAATTACAATTTTGGGGTTGTTTAAAGTCAAGATATTTTATGTTTAACAACATGGATGAAAATTTTTCGAAATGATAAGCCCTTCAGACATGTATTTGTTTATCTTTAACATCATCTATCAAAAATGTTAGAAATTTACGATTTTAAAAAATGTCCTAATATGTTGTCTTTAATTCCATTGTTACAAGTGTCAAAATTATGACACAATTTTTTCTTTTTGTTATTCCAGCATCAACTGGTTTTGTTTTGAGGGTGTTTTTTCAATCCTTTTTTCAACAAACAATTTTTTTTTTAGCATAATTTTATAAAATGTTGAAATTTGACCTTCAAAAAAAACCAAGTGCATTATGGAAGACACACTTTTTGTTTTTGGGGTGTTTTTTCATGTTTTTTGAGACTTTTTGGGCTAGAGTTCCCGTTTTGAGGTCAGGTTACCTATTTCATCGGTAACAGTGTTTAAATTGTGGTTGATGGTAGGCTCTTGATTATCGTACTTTATGATGATGATCTAATTTTGGCAGGTGATGATCAATTGATACATTCTTGCAAGGAGGATCTTGCAAGAGAATTTGAAATGAAGAACATGGGACTCCTTCACTATTTCCTTCGTTTGGAAATGTGGCTGCAAGATGGTGAACATTTTGTTTCTGAAGGAAAACATGCCAAAGATATTATGGGTAACTTTCACATGGAGAGTTTTAAACACATGGAGACCCCTCTTCCAAGAAATTGGAGGAAAGAGGATGTTACTTCAGGATAAGTAGTCGAAACTAATGTCTATAGGCAGCTAGGGGGTTCACTCGTGTACTTGGTGAACACCAGACCAGACATTTTCTACGCAGTTAACTAGCTGAGTCAAGCTATGGTTAAGTCAACCAAGCTCTTTTGGAAGGCAGGGAAGCATGTCTTGAGATATCTCAAGGTCACTACAAAGTATGGATTATGGTACAGAGGACAGAGGGAGTGAAGCTTCAAGGCTTAATGGATGCAGATTGGGCAGGCGGTCCATCAAACAGAAAGAACACATCAGAAGCGATCTTCAGCATAGGATAGACAACAGTTTCTTGGTACAACAAGAAGCAACGATATGTAGCACTTAATAAAACTGAGGTAGAGTACATGGCACCAAGTCAAGCTGCATGTGAGGCCAAGTGGATGAGAAATATCCTGGTTTGTTTGTTTATTTCTTAGATGATTCCGATTTTGATACATTGTGATAACCAGAGTTGCATTAAACTCTCGTTCAATCTGGTATTCCATGATAGGTCCAAGCACATAGAAATTTGGTACCACCATCTCATAGATTGTGTTTAGAGGTGCATTATGTTACTTCAGTATATTCCCATGGAGGATCAGGATTCAGATATTCTGACGAAGGTGCTCACCAGGAGAAAATTCGAATACCACAGAGGCAGGATCGGGGTGGAAGATAATCCCTTTCTTGTTGAGAGGGAGTGTTGAAGTTGAACAAGAAATTGCATCACACACACTAGTGTCGGACCAAAAAATCTTAGTGATACATTAGTGTGAACGCCAATTTAATTAATTAAATTTGTGTAGTATCTAATTTAATTTTCTCTTAATTAAATTGGACAATAAAATGTAATCTTATCTCATAATCACTTGTAACAATTAACTGAGTATGATAAACTCGGTTAGCTCATGTATTTCAAGTTGAGGGTGGTTGGTGAGGCTTTTCGAGTGCTTCTATTAGTTATGGAGTTCAAATTGCAGTTGCTGCATTACTTTAATACATTAGTATTCAGTTAACTCAGTTAAGTGAGTTGAAGTCAGTTTAACTATTTGTAACTCTTTGTTGCACTAGTCAAAGATCAAGTGAATTAAATATTATTTAATTCACAATCAGTGTTTTTCCATGCAACTGATGATTTACTATTAATAGTTCCATGCATTTTAGTTCCAGTGGAGACGTAGTTGAGACAAAGGTTAAAGGGAGGTTAAATATCAGTTGTATCATTAGTAGGTTTCCCACATGCAACCAAACATCCATTGCATTCATCGGGAATTGTGAAAGAAAGGCAGGCTATTTAGAGGTTGGGTATTGGCTATGTGTTGGTCGATTTTGTCCAGGACAATGTGAGACAGTTGTGAGAGTGGAGGAGACTCTTGTGAGAAGAGTGCATTGTAATTGTTTCATGATTCCATGCTAAATATACAATAGAAGATAGAGGGGTTTTGAGCAGTAAGATTTCCCCAGGAAAATATCTGTGTTGTGGTTTTATTTGTTTCTTCCTGCACTTGTTGTGATTAGCGATCATATTTATTTTCCGCAATTGATTTGTAGAAGGATTCAATATCTAGCTTTAGTACATTGATTGATCAGATTGATTCGATTGATATACATATGTTTGTATAATTTCTACATAATTGTAATTTTAATTCTAATTGTATGTAAAATATTTGTAAGATTGTAATTGTAATTGTAATCGTATATAAAATTATAATTGTAATTTAATGTAAAAATTTGTAAAATTATAATTGTAACTGTAATTGTATTGTGAAATTGTAAAAATTGCAATTGTAATTGTATGTATTCTCACCATTCAATTTTATTAAAATTTTTAAATTTTTAAAATTGTAAAATTGTAAATTAATTGTCAATTTTGAACCATAAACACCGTAAGTAAAATTTATACCATAAATATTTTTAAATTACCATAATTATAAATTTGTACGAATATAAATAATTGTAAAATAATAAGTCTAGAATAATATTAATTTTTGTAACATAATAAAGTTTAGAAAATAATGCAAATAAATGGATGTTCGAAATTATCATTATTTTATTATGATCTTACATACCAAAAATAACATTATACATTTGGTAGATATCATTCACACACATTTAAAGCAATCAAGAGGTATTATTTTAGGAATTGACATAAAAAAATAACTTGAGATAGTGTGCCATAGTTTTTGAGAACAACATAATTGCAAATTATCAAGTCAAATTATTTTAACATTAACACAATGCAAACCAATTAATTCAATATACATATTATAATGTTTCAAAAAAAAGATTCTTAGTTATAAGGTTAAGTCCTCTTCTTTATAAAAAGCCATCTTAAAAAGTATAAATGATGAAATAACACATGTACCATATCGCTCTCGGTTCTCATGATCACCTTCATTATCTTCCATCTCACTTGGTATGATAACACTATTTTTCTCAAAAATATGTTTTGATATAGGGTCATGTATCAATACGAACCACCAATCCCTATCCAACACATCTAGGTAAAAAACAACTGGTTGCAGTGTTTTGGGAAAACATAGGGCTCATTAGCTTCATCCCACATCTTTCTAGAGTTGATACATATCATCCTACTATAACGATCTTCCTTTACATTATTCCGATCAAATGTGTCCCACCACTTTCAACTAAATATAACACATTGGAAAGAAGAGAAATCCACTTCAATGATCTCTTGTATCTTTCTGACGTAACCTAACATCCCTATTACTAGGTTTTGATCACGGAGGCTAGCTCGACTAGATTGATCAAAATTGATTACAATGAATACCCTAGAGCAATCATACACTGCATTTCATAAGTTGTTGGACCATCTAGATTTCAGAGATGGTCCACCACATTTACATCCAGAATACCCTTTTGTTAAAATACCTGCGAAATTATTGTGTACAATACGCATGGCACATTAAAGAATTTCGTTAATATTAGAACAATTACAACAAATTAAATAACTAATATGCGAGAGAATATTGTTACGTATATAAAAAAAAATCAATAACAATGTAATTTACCATAGCAAACTCATAAGCCTAGATAATCATGTGTCGTGTAAGCACATATGCCATACAACGTAAAACCCCTCTTCATTGTGATGGGGCTTGATACATCGTATACACTTATCCCATCCTATAATTCCTTCAATTCATCTACCAGTGGTTGTAAGTAGACATCCATATTATTCACTTGTCTTCTACCAGGGACTATGAGAGCCAACATAAGATGTTAATTCTTCAGGGACAACCATGGGGGGATATTGTTATTGATTAATAAAATAGGCCAAACTGAATATTTGGTTTCTTAGAGGGAATATGGGTTGAAGCCATCCATGGAATTATTGTGTTTAAAAACTCTTGATAATTGTTAATTCAAAAATGTTTTTTTTCCATGCATTGCGTTCAAATGCATGTGTAGACTCTGTGGATTTTTGCATACTTACAACTTACAGGAGGGACCTGTGGGAGCTATATTATTTTAATTATTTTTTTCACTAATAACTCAATTTTCTCATTTCAGTTCTATAGCGTTAGAGTTAACGTTTCAATTCTATTTCGATTTTCAGTAAATGTTTATGACAAAGATAGAGTTTGTAGCTATGTTTAATTGAGATTTATTTCCTATATTTAATCAATTTATTGTGTGAGGAGTGAAGAAAAGGATTCTTGTGCACATGAAAATGTTAGAGTAGAATTAATTTGATTTCAAAATGCAATAAAAAATAGAATTATTTGAAGGTTTTATCATTGAGATTTGATTGTGCAAGTGTGACATTTTAAATTTGAAATTAATATTTAATTCCATTTCTCTTAGTAAAGACTTAATTTTAATTTGTTGGTTTGGAGAATAATTTCATTTTCACCTATGTAGTATTAAGATTAGTTTCCTTTTTTTTCAAAGCATGAATTATATTTAGATTTAATTTCAGTCTGTGTGTATATTTAATTTCTGCAAGTGTGATTTATTTTTGCAAGAGTGATAATCTTTTTTCTTTGAATAAGTTTTAGATAAAAAAGGTGACTGAAAATTGGTAATCTAATTTGAAAAGTATTCCCCTAAAAAGAATTCCTAGCACAAAGAGTGAATTTACGCTTCATTAGTTCACAAGTCCTCCTCGATAATTTATGAAGTAATTTAACATCAATTAAATTACCAAACATTATAAGCTAAAAAAATTTGAGCTCCTGGAAAACCATCAATGGTACTCTCGAGAATTTGTGGTGAAAGGTTTCTTATACACTAGCCCAAAACATTGTGGTGAATTGAGCAGAGTGATATTTTTCCTAATAAACATGTTATTAAATTAACAATAGACAACAAAAACACAATGGTTTGAATAACTCGTTAAGGTGTCTAAAGTAATTATAGACTACCATGCATTGTCACAAACCTACCACCTCTCATATAGGCTACCATGCATTTCCATTGGCCTATCACCTCACATATAGACTACCATAGATTGTCTCTACCCTTTCGCCTCACATTAAAGAAAGTTATTGGAAAAAATGTGATTGGATCCAGTGGATGTTAAAATAGACACGTACCGAAAAAATTGAAATCAATAATAGTTCTAAGAATCTCCACATGCACTATAGGTGGTTATGATGAAACGATTTGAGTAAATCCAAATATGCCCACAGAAAAAAAAAATTCAGAGCCTTAAAATGTTGTTGGGAGTGAACAATAGCATATTCCCTATTCGTTGTAAGGAGGATATGAAGGATCTGCAACCATTACACAACTCTCACCTCATCTCTGTCAGAGTGAAGCAAGGTTTAGATGGAATATTATGGTAAGGAAAGGGTTTATATACCACACTACGGTGAGGCAATATACGTTCAACAACGTCATTGTAATTTGGGAAGGAATTGACTAGAAACAATCCAATAACTAGAACAAGGGTGAGTTTTTGTAGGAATTTAGTGGAAAGGATCTAAGAACTAGAACAAGGGTGAGGTTTTGTAGTTATTTTTCAACTCATTAAATTTAGAGGTGAGATGGATGGAAGGTTTGCAAATTCTGTGAGGAATATATTATATATATCATAGTAAGGTTTGTGTTTCCCTATTAATCATTTGAAGGAAATGAGTTCTCTCAGCATATTTGGTAACCAGGGAATCAGGCACATGGAAGACCACCATTTCTCTTTGTTAATGGATGACCCAAATCTGAGTGGCCACCACATTAACCTTAGAGAATTTCCTAAATATAAGAACCTACACAGTGGTTGGGGCGATGAGTTTGACTGATACATTCTCAAGAAAGACCTGATTTTCCACTTTTATTAACTTCTCATGCTGATAGCCTTTCGATGTGTGAATACAAGAATAAAATAGTATGACTAGGGAATAAAATAATACTTTTAGGTGAGAAATGGGGAGTTATTATTTCATTATATTAAGGTTAAAGACATAATTTCCACCCCATAAAAAAAAAATAGCCTTAATTTGGTCTATACGTCTTCCAAAAAAGGCATAACACAACGAGTCAAGCAACTCTTATTAATGAAATTCTAGTGATTTTAAATATTAATAGTTGGGGATAAATATTCTTATTTCATGGTGAAAATATTGAATGTTGAAGATTGGTGGTTGTTAGAATATAAAGTACTTGGGTGGTTATTATGTAGAATTTTGTTGCTTCAATAAGAAAGAATTGATGAGAGTGATATTTCTCCTAATAAATGTGGAATATCAATTATCCATTGTCTTAATAAAAAACGACTGAGTAGAATGATTATTCTCCTACAAAGGGTGGAATATCAATTATGCTTACTTCTGCGCTAGATATTATTTTTTTCTCATCTATAAGTTGTTACTATTCTCCTCAAGAGTGAGCTATAATTTTTTTTCATATTTTATTGTATTAAAAGAATTCCTAGATTAAAAATTTTGTGTATGAATGGTGGAAAGTATAGCTAAAAATAAAATTAGGTATTCTAAAATCCATAATGCTCTGTATTATATATTCTCTTCTTTATTTTTTCTAATCTAGAACCCTAGTCTTAGTTGCAAGTCTTTTTGTCATTATGATAACAAATTCTCTCACTTAGGAACTAGCAGAAATTTGTTCAACAGTAAACATGTCAATGTCAATATAGATATTGTAGCATACATTTGGTCAAGATTCAACATGTCAGTGTCAATATAGATAGTATCGCATAAATTTGGTCAAGAGTCATTAAGGTTTTTATGCGCTACCAAATTTTATCTTTAAGGTTATGGTTGACAATAATTACAATTTTGGGGTTGTTTAAAGTCAAGATATTTTATGTTTAACAACATGGATGAAAATTATTCGAAATGATAAGCCCTTCAGACATGTATTTGTTTATCTTTAACATCATCTATCAAAAATGTTAGAAATTTACGATTTTAAAAAATGTCCTAATATGTTATCTTTAATTCCATTGTTACAAGTGTCAAAATTATGACACAATTTTTTTTTTTGTTATTTCAGCGTCAACTGGTTTTGTTTTGAGGGTGTTTTTTCAATCCTTTTTTCAACAAAAAAATTTGTTTTTAGCATAATTTTATAAAATGTTGAAATTTGACCTTCAAAAAAAAACAAGTGCATTCTGGAAGACACACTTTTTGTTTTTGGGGTGTTTTTTCATGTTTTTTGAGACTTTTTAGGCTAGAGTTCCCGTTTTGAGGTCAAGTTACCTATTTCATCGGTAACAGTGTTTAAATTGTGGTTGATGGTAGGCTCTTGATTATCGTACTTTATGATGATGATCTAATTTTGGCAGGTGATGATCAATTGATACATTCTTGCAAGGAGGATCTTGCAAGAGAATTTGAAATGAAGAACATGGGACTCCTTCACTATTTCCTTCGTTTGGAAATGTGGCAGCAAGATGGTGAACATTTTGTTTTTGAAGGAAAACATGCCAAAGATATTATGGGTAACTTTCACATGGAGAGTTTTAAACACATGGAGACTCATCTTCCAAGAAATTGGAGGAAAGAGGATGTTACTTCAGGAGAAGTAGTGGACACTAATGTCTATAGGCAGCTAGGGGGTTCACTCGTGTACTTGGTGAACACCAGACCAGACATTTTCTACACAGTTAACTAGCTGAGTCAAGCTATGGTTAAGCTGACCAAGCTCTTTTGGAAGGCAGGGAAGCATGTCTTGAGATATCTCAAGGGCACTACAAAGTATGGATTATGGTACAGAGGACAGAGGGAGTGAAGCTTCAAGGCTTAACAGATGCAGATTGGGCAGGCGGTCCATCAGACAGAAAGAACACATCAGGAGCGATCTTCAGCATAGGATAGACAACAGTTTCTTGGTACAACAAGAAGCAGCGATATGTGGCACTTAATAAAACTGAGGTAGAGTACATGGCACCAAGTCAAGCTGCATGTGAGGCCATATGGATGAGAAATATCCTAGTTTGTTTGTTTCTTTCTTAGATGGATCCGATTTTGATACATTGTGATAACCATAGTTGCATTAAACTCTCGTTCAATCTGGTATTCCATGATAGGTCCAAGCACATAGAAATTTGGTACCACCATGTCATATATTGTGTTTAGAGGTGCATTATGTTACTTCATTATATTCCCATGGAGGATCAGGATTCAGATATTCTGACGAAGGTGCTCACCAGGAGAAAATTCGAATACCACAAAGGCAGGATCGGGGTGGAAGATAATCCCTTTCTTGTTGAGAGGGAGTGTTGAAGTTGAACAAGAAATTGCATCACACACACTAGTGTGGGACCAAAAAATCTTAGCGATACATTAGTGTGAAGGCCAATTTAATTAATGAAATTTGTGTAGTATCTAATTTAATTTTCTCTTAATTAAATTGGACAATAAAATGTAATCTTATCTCATAATCACTTGTAACAGTTAACTGAGTATGATAAACTCGGTTAGCTCATGTATTTCAAGTTGAGGGTGGTTGGTGAGGCTTTTCGAGTGCTTCTATTAGTTATGGAGTTCAAATTGCATTTGGTGCATTACTTTAATACATTAGTATTCAGTTAACTCAGTTAAGTGAGTTGAAGTCAGTTTAACTATTTGTAACTCTTCGTTGCACTAGTCAAAGATCAAGTGAATTAAATATTATTTAATTCACAATCAGTGTTTTTCCATGCAACTGATGATTTACTATTAATAGTTTCATGCATGTTAGTTCCAGTGGAGACCTAGTTGAGACAAAGGTTAAAGGGAGGTTAACTATCAGTTGTATCATTAGTAGGTTTCCCACATGCAACCAAACATCCATTGTATTTCCCATGATGCTTGCATAGTTTTGGAAGGCCAAAATTCCTAAAGAATAGGGATTGCATTCATCAGGAATTGTGAAAGAAAGGCAGGCTATTTAGAGGCTGGGTATTGGCTATGTGTTGGTCAATTTTGTCCAGGACAATGTGAGACAGTTGTGAGAGTGGAGGAGACTCTTGTGAGAAGAGTGCATTGTAATTATTTCATGATTCCATGCTAAATATACAATAGAAGATAGAGGGGTTTTAAGCAGTAAGATTTCCCCAGGAAAATATCTGTGTTGTGGTTTTATTTGTTTCTTTCTGCACTTGTTGTGATTAGCGATCATATTTATTTTCCGCAATTGATTTGTAGAAGGATTCAATATCTAGCTTTAGTACATTGATTGATCAGATTGATTCGATTGATATACATATGTTTGTATAATTTCTACATAATTGTAATTTTAATTCTAATTGTATGTAAAATATATGTAAGATGGGTTGGAGAGGATTGGATACAATGGCGATAGTAAGGGTTAAAGTCAGGTTTTAGCAATTCTCTACCGTTGCCGAGAGCGTCGCTCCTGATGCTTTAGGCCCGGCGAAATCTTGCCTCAGTGCAAACTTAGTGATGCCAACACTAAATCTTGCAGATTCAAGGGATTACAGAGATCCTGGAATTCTCGCAGCCCTAGAAGCAGTTATGGATTCTGCTACAAGCCTGAAACTCTGGCTCTTAACTCCTCGAGCCAAAAATTGTAAACGAAGAGTCGTGTATATAGATCTGGTATTCAAAAAAAGGGATGAGATCCGACTATGGGTTAATCGCCAGACAGACCAATTAGATTTGTCTCTCCACGGCGACGAAGAGGCTGAGAATGATCGGATCCAGGGAATTTTCAATGAGGGCAAGGAGATCAGCGCAGTTTGGGGAAGGAAGCTCATCGGAAACTGCAAGAAAATACAAGGGCTTATGAATATAAGAGTCGTTGGCGATGGATCTATTTGCAGCATTAGATCTGGGCTTTTGGGACGCCGCTCTGTCCATTTCCAACAACCAGCGATTGGATTCAATGCTCCTTCGCTTTTTCTGATAAGAAAAATCGCAGCCCTGACTAGCGACCAGTGGGTTTTGGGAAAGCAGTTCCAGGCCGGACTGGAAGTTATCTCCTCATGCAAAACGAATTTCAAGGTGGCGCTGATGACTGGGGAGGTTGTAGTTTGTGGTGGGTTTTCTCTGGTTAGCCCTCATGCGGGAAGGCGGACTCTTTTTCCCCCCCTTGAGTTCCTGTCTCACTATTCTATGCAGTCGTATGGAGGAATCGGTTGTCAAAGCCAGAGATGTAGATCTGATTAGTTTCCAACGGGCACTGGAACTTTAGATCCAGGCTGGAATTGGAGATTTTCATACAGGAAAGAAGGATTTCAAGGTTTTCTGGCTGAAGACAGTCTCGCTGTTCACAGCCACAGATCAAGCTTGGCTCTTCCAGATTTGGTATGAGGCAAGGAAGAGGTTTTATCTGTATACATTACAGGAACAGCCCCCTTTCCTACATCTTGAGGTAGCGCAATGTCAAGGACAGCCAGTGCAGTCAGAACACAGGTAACAGGTAACTTTAACCTGCTTTCAGATTTTTATTAAACCCCCTGTGGGGAAATCTAGTCTAGTTTGGTTACATGCAGAAAGCACCATTCTGCAGTTCAAACAGAAAATCTGGGCATTGATGGGATACCCTGTTCAGATCCAACACTTAGTTAGTGGTAGATGCTCCCTTCAGGACAGCAAAACCCTGAAGAACTATGATATCAGCCCAGAAAAAACCATTGCCCTAAACCTTAGGCTGAGAGGGGGTGTTGTGCCCAAGGGACATTCAAGCACCACAGGAGGAGATAAAGGGAAAAAGACAACATCTCAGCAGCAACCTAAGGGAGGCCTCTCTTATAAAAACATCTTACAGGGTAACAGAGATGCAGGGTCCCCTCCAGACCAAGGTGGACATACACCTAGGCCATATATAGTAGATCATCTTGGGCAAACCCCAGCCCTTAACATTGATTCTACAGGATTAGAAGAGTACGTCAAGTCATATGAAACTCAGGCTCTAATCTGTCAATTTAACTGTTTTTGGCCAAAGCCAATGGATCTATTTCATTAGATCTACACTCGTTGGACCATGGAATTTGATATACATCTATGCTCTAAGGGGTTTTTTATTGTTAAGTTTTCATCCACAAAAGTTAGAGATGTAGTCATCAGTGCAGGGCCTTGGTTTTGGGGAACAACGAGTCTTTTTATAACCCCATGGTTTCCATATTTTGACCCAAACACAATGACTGTCTCCATAATGTCGGTATGGGTCCGCCTATATAACCTTCCTCTCCACTTTTGGAGTGAACGAGTCCTGGAAGGAATTGGGAACAGCATAGGGAAATACATCAAAACAGATCTGGAGAGGATTGAGGATAGGATCTACACTTTTGCACGCATTTGTGTGGAATTTGATCTAAGTAAAGGACTGCCGGAAAATATAGAGCTGGTCTGCAAGCAACAGAATTGGCTGCAAGGACTAGACTACGAAAACACCGCTTTCAGATGCAGAATCTGTAGGTTGACAGGACACTTGCAAAGTACATGTCCAGAAGGCAAGAAAGCAAACAGTAAAAAGAAATAGAAAGGGAAGCAGAGAAAAGGGTGGCAATACCCCCCTCCTGATTCAGAGGACGATGAATCAGAAGCAGAGGAGGAAGTTACTCCCACAGAGAAGATTGAGTCTACCCAAGGAAAAGAGACCCAAAAGGAAATCATATCAGCTAACAAAGCTTCACAACTCCATTCAAATCAGGTAGAGAATACTAGCGAGGACTTGAGTATTGGAGGGATCAAACGGCATCACCCCTCAAATACTTCAGACTCAGACAAGGATACAGGTTCCCAGAAAGCAGAAAAATAGTTAGTCCTAGCAACGATTGAGCCCTCCCAGGGAGAGTGGCGCAAGGTCGAGAAGAAGAAGGGGAGAAAAACATAAGGTGTGAGTCTTCTACTCACTCTCTAGAAGCATGGGCTTTTTCATTGTTTTTTCTCTTGCATCCCTCTCTTGACTCTTTTTCTTTTATTTTTTCTTTTTTCTTTTCTTTTTCTTCCAAATGCATTGATAGCCCTGCTACGACGCATTGTGTCCTTTATTTCTATGGGCGGTTAATGCGAGAATGCTTAAATATACCATATATGTAACTTTTCATTTTATTAATAAAAAATTTACTAATTTTTTTGTGGAAAAAAAAATATTTGTAGATTGTAGTGTAATTGTAATCGTATATAAAATTGTAATTGTAATTGTATGTAAAATATTTGTAAAATTGTAATTGTAATTGTATTGTGAAATTGTAAAATTGTAATTTTAATTGTATGTATTTTCATGATTCAATTTTATTAAAAATTGTAAAATTGTAAAATTATAAATTAATTTTCAATTTTCAACCATAGCTACTGTAAGTAAAATTTATACCATAAATATTGTTAAATTACCATAATTGTAAAATTGTAAATTTGTAATTTTTTATGAATATAAATAATTGTAAAATAATAAAACTAGAATAATATGAATCTTTGTAACATAATAAAGTTTAGAAAATAATGAAAATAAATTCATGTTTACAATTATCATTATTTTATTATGATCTTACATACCTAAAATAACATTATACATTAATACAAATTTTTAAATTTTGAAGATATCATTCATGCACATTTAAAGCAATCATGTAGTTGTATTATTTTAGGAATTGACATAAAAAATAGAAATTCATACAGTGCATTGTTTTCGAGAAAAACATAATTGAAAATTATCAAGTGAAATGATTTTAACATTAAAACAATCAAAACCAATTAATTCAAAATACATATTATAACGTTTTGAAAAATAGAGTGTTAGTTTTAAGGTTAAGTCTTCTTCTTTATAAAATCCCATCGTAAATAGTACAAAATGATGAAATAAAACATGTACCATATTACTCTTCATTCTTATGATCACCCTCATTATCTTCCAGCTTGCTTGGAATGATAACACTATTGTTCTAAAAAATATGTTTTGATATAGGGTCATGTATCAATACGAACCACCAATCCCTATCCAACACATCTAGGTAAAAAACAACTGGTTGCAGTGTTTTGGGAAAACATAGGGCTCATTAGCTTCATCCCACATCTTTCTAGAGTTGATACATATCATCCTACTATAATGATCTTCCTTTACATTATTCCGATCAAATGTGTCCCACCACTTTCAACTAAATATAACACATTGGAAAGAAGAGAAATCCACTTCAATGATCTCTTGTATCTTTCCGACGTAACCTAACATCCCTATTACTAGGTTTTGATCACGATGGCTAGCTCGACTAGATTGATCAAAATTGATTACAATGAATACCCTGGAGCAATCATACACTGCATTTCATAAGTTGTTGGACCATCTAGATTTCAGAGACGGTCCACCAAATTTACATCCAGAATACCCTTTTGTTAAAAGAACTGC